>JBCAUI010063217.1:0-20244 GCA_038406195.1 Haplosyllis anthogorgicola | reverse complement strand
GGGGGTCCATCCCCAACACCTCGTCCTCACTTTTTGAGCTCATAGCGAAACCACCTTGCTGTCTACAGAAGTCTATCGACGCAAAGCGTAATAGACTAATTAACGTGTAAAACGGAATTAGAAAGTGACACCCATCATCAATCTACGTTATGTTTTGTTAAAGACATTAACTGGACTCAAACAATTTAAACAGAACAAATTCTGTGGAGACAAATCAGAGTAACTTGTTCAATGATGTTTCAGTTTAACAGTTTACATTTGCGAACAGTGGAGTGATGTCCACATTTGTCATGATGGGAGGCAGTTTGTGGAGACACGATTTAGATAAATGGTGATAAACTGGACAAACAAATGGCGGTCATCTAATAAATTGTCCTTACAATAAGTTACAAGTGTGAGTAATTTAAGACTGAGAGGGAGAGAGAGAGTCAGAAAGAGACAGAAAGAGAGAAAGAGACAGAAAGAGACAAAGAGGCAGAGACACAGAGAGAGAGAGAGAGAGAGACAAACACAGACAGACAGACAGACAGACGGAGTTAGAGGGAGAGACAAAGACAACGAGGATCATTAGAATTATGTAAGTTTGGGAGAGTTCGTGAACAAAAGAATTGCACACTGAGCTGTTGACGACTTAAAAAAAAACCTTGTGCAATGACACTTTCCACTCGCAATAAAAGGTAAGAAGTAACCCTGACTGACGGACAGACGGACAGACAGGCATGATGAGGACGCTTCATTGTTTAGAGAAGGACTTGGCTCGGGATTAAGTGGGTGTCCATACATTAGGGCTGATCTCTCCCCAGGTGGTCGTCATCACGCTACGGGACGGACGGGCAGGACGGTTATCGTCGGTTACGTCGCCTCAGCATCCATCAGATCCGGCTCATTTACATAACAAACCCATCTCGTCCGCACACCAGTACGCATAACGCGCGCATTTGTCGTAAGTTTCAAGAAATGCACAAGATTGGTGTGCTGATACAACAAACTAACAGCAAGGAATGATCTCTGTTGACAAGAGATATTGGAAAATGATTCCATGAGTGACTGCTACTCGGGAAACATCTTATTTTGTTTTCAACCAGTCTCTGACATCACAGTAAAATCTGTATTTGGGTGAACTCCCCATTTGTCAGGAAAAATGTGCGTGGATGACAATAGTTCGGCCAATGGAAAGTACGCCCAATGCAGATTTTACTGTACGACGTCTATGTATTTACTGTATACATAAATTATCACTGTAACATTTGAAATCTTATGTATATTATTTCTCCAAAACATATTCCAAAACATACTTGATAGATGTTAGTTATTTATCTTCATATAATAATGTTACTTGTCAAAGTACCGAACATTGTCGGCTAACAACGTAATTATTTGAAGAAGGATTACATCCCAAATGGCAATGAGGGAAAATACGCCTTCTTTGCGTGATTGTAATGAGATAGAATACAATTAGCTACAAAATTGCTACAATAGTTACTACGACAGGGTGGACAAGTAGAAATTAGTTTTGGCCAAAGAAAGTCATGAATTTAACAACGCATTATGATATCTTCATGATATGATATCAATAACACGTCAATTGAAAACTTCAAAAGTCTTCTTCACAATACAGCACAATAGAAACAATAGACTCTATTGTTGTATGGTCATGTGGAGGGTTTTGATCCGGTTCTCTGTGTCCAGTATAATGAGCTGTGTGTCCGATAGATCCAGAATGGACACGGATCTGTGTTTTCCCCTCAATGGACATTTGTTCACAGTCGAGTGATTCACAATACAACTCTACACGTTATCACTAACGAGAAGGGTTTAACAACAATTGTAGTGACCATAGTTGTAATTGCAGATCATTTATTTGCAGTGCAGTGCTGAATGAATGTGAGTAAATGTATAAAATCGAGACGGTTTTTTATTTTATAATAATAGTAGACTGGGTTCCATACTTTGGAACCACAGGTAACCTCTGTTTTTAGACTTGAGGTGACTCTGCCCATGGGTTTCAAAGACAGGGTGGATCTGTCGCAGGATTACTCACTCACTCCCACTTCCACACTTTCTAATTGTATATCAAATATGGTGAAATTAGTGTCTTGTAGTGTAAAATACAAAATACCAAACTTTTGAACATGGTAAAACTGTGTGACATGAAAGCAAAACTAAACGCGGTACCGGAATTATTCATATTTCCAAATATTTCTAATTTTATTTCTAGCAACTGTAATGGAAACAGTGCTCAAATTATTTTCATATCTGGCACTCACAATATTGTTAGTTTACTCACCAACAACTCAAGATGTAATTATTCTCATATTGGAACACAATGAGAATATCAGTAACAGAGAAACACAGAGAGAATGAACTGAACACTACGCCTTTGATTAATAGTCCTTGTCATCACATCGTGCAAGCGCAGAATCGCATTAACTGCGATCATTCATCGATTATAATGCACTATAAGCGAGTTAATACCTCCGTAATTGAAAGCATAAATGAAGCTTATTTCGCTTTCGTTGCCGCTATTCATCTATTGGTGCCGTTACAATGGGATTTATAATAGAGTCGGGTGTAGGAACATCTGACGACGTCCCAGATTATACTACGTCTATAACGTCTTTGTTTGGAATGAAATGAAACTCTCATCGAACGTAATTATGACGTTTTAAACCACTTCATGACGTCAATACGTCATGTTTATTTGCATAGGTTCCTTTTGTCCTTGAATTTGAACAGACTTTCAGATTGCACCACGTCACTGTAGTGTGTTACGTACCACTACCTATGAGTTTTGTTTAATTGTTTAGATTGTTTAGATTTCAACAACTTGTTTTTGTTTAGATTGTTTAGATTTGAACAACTTTGTTATTGATATTATTAATAGAATGTAAAATCATGTTGAACTTTAATAATATAAATTGGACAGAGCAAAAATCAAAATTATGGAATTGTGCACTGATTGATTTTGTTTAAGTCTAGCAGACATGTAGCCTGTATTTGCTTTCATCCCTTATAAGTTCTTTTCCACTGCGGAAATGTCTGATTGATCTGAGTGGATAACTATTTTGGGTACTGTGGCCTTTACACTTGGATATTTCGGTATCTGTTTTCATCTTGAATGCATACACAGATATGTAAATGAAAACACACTTACAACATTGCTCTTGACTCAGGAAAATTTTGTGTCACAAAAAAGTGAATTACCTGATCTTGACCAATAAGAACGGAAAAAAAGCGCATATGAGACGAAAGCTAACAAAGGCTACAAACCAAATAAAAGGACCAAATTAATATGATCAAAAGACGTAAGTTCATACTTGACTTGAATTCGATACATTTATTTCCTGAATGACTTTCATACTGTTTATCATTAATATTCATATTAAAGAAAATGTACTGCTAGTGAATAGTGGAATGAGTTGAAACACTCATCAAATGCAATAATGAAGAATATAAAATACTTAATAATGTCATTACATCATACTCATTTACATAACTTCCTTTTGTGCTGGAATTTCTCATAAAATCATGAAGTTTCAACAGATATCAAATGGTCAAATAAAGTGACACTGAATAAGTTAATAATTTAAGCACTTAATTAGAATAGAAATGGTTTGACATTTTAATTTATTCCAATAGCAAGTGTTTGTATAATGTGTGACAGATTGGTGTCACACTTCACACTCAATGTTATGTAATAGTCAAATGTTTCCCTGATGGAGAGTTTGTCAAAGTTAAAAGAATATTAGTGGAGAAAATAACAAATAGGGGACAATGATTTTAGGAGATTGGCTTTTCAAGGTAAAGTGCAATATAAACATGAAAAAGCCATATAAATTGAATTTTTACGTACATTATAAATATGCAATATAAATATAACAGTAATGATGGTTTCTACAGTTTCTATTTTTTCAAATTTTATCCATAATCCTAACCTGGGAAAGTTTGTAGTTATTGCCAATTATTTGATTGTGTAAAAATTATGCAATTTAATAAGTTAAGGAAAAAAAACCAAGACATAGCAAATTTTTACTATTTCCAAAATGAATTGAAAGCTCTTGTCAGATGATCTGGTATTTTCTGGTATTTGGTCTCTGCACATTTTATAAATGTGTGTGCCTTTTGAAGAAAAATAAAAGGATTTTTCAGATTAAAATGCCGCTATTAACACCAATAAAATCCAAAGCAAAGATTTTGCTATCTCTACATAATATGACATTTGTTAAATATACATAATGACGATGATGAAAATCAGAATTTCATTCCAATTATGACTTATTTATTAAAGTGATTTATGAAAAATTCTCGTAATTTTCTGTTCTGCATAAGATTTCTCGCTTGATAAGCATCATTGTCACAATTATGATGGGCGCATAAAATTGCTTGAAGAGCGTTGATGTGAGCGATAATGTAATTTTTCATCACATAAACAAGAGACAAAGTCACATCAAACGCGCCTTTCATCCCAATAACTTGTCTTAAACTGGGGGCGGAATAAATTACACAATTTCACAAAAAATTACTTGGGGTAAAAAACGGCCAATATTGAGCGTGATCAAACAAGCGTAACTGAACGACCCTAATTTTACGACATTAGAAGCCACGTGCGTTGTCGGGACATGAAAGCGCCCCTCTAAAGCATTGAAATAATTGCCTTTTTACATTAAATAGCAGAACAGATTTGAGATTTTAATAAAGTGTCCAACGCACAAATGGTATGGGGAGGGTTGGAGGGGTGATGCCAGCCCCCTGACGCCCCCTCACGATCCTGAAAGGCCGGGAATAGTTTCACCCAGGAGATGTGGTGTTCCCACACCAGTGTTGCTTATGTCCCAAATGCTGCCGCAAAAATCACAGTCCTTGTTAACAATGTAGGTTCAAATTATTTCGAACTTTCTCATCGATGGCTGGCAGCACTTTTTTTTTTATTAAAATGTTAAATATTTTTGAAGTGTAACCCTAATTGTAAATATAAAAGGTGCAGATCCTAAAATTACTATTAAAAGTTTAGCACCTTGCAATAATTGAATTGAATGAGTTTAGCATGGAATTCAGTTGTTGCGGCTCGCTAAACTTTTAATAGTAATTTCATGATCAGCAGGTAAATTATACAGCAGTATTGTTCATGTACAGAATTTGCTGGCACACGCGCACACACACGCACGTACATACTGGTGCACAGCTTGATAGTTATGAATGTGTCAGTTAGTTTCGAAAGGGTAGGACTGGAAAACTCATATTATTAAGAATTATTCCATTTTCTGCTGCTGATAGCATTATTAATTTTAATAGTTGTATTTCTTACATCTTGGATCTGTTAAAGTTCCATTTATTTATTATTTACTGATATCGGCCTGCCATCTTGTGGCTGATCCACAGATAAAACTAGATGAATCCTCTACACAATTGTTACGTCATTAAAGATCGACTGAACGGACAATTTCTAATGTTTATGACTTCGTTACGCATATGGAAATGAACATTATGGCAATATTATAAATTTCATAAAATTAACCTTCATAAGCAGTACCAATATGATAAAAATAGATTTTCATGCCCACAGAAATAAATGACAATTTAACAGAGAAACTACCTGAAAGCAGAAAGCAAAAGCAATGCTGAAATTATTTTTAAATCGTCACCATTAATTTTCTGGTATTTTGAGACATGTAAACTAAAATACATTTTGAAGTACGAAGTTTCTACTGAATAAAATGGAAAATCGAAGGGGAGAGTTTGGGTACAATAGTGAGCGAGTGATACCCTGAACCAACGGTGATTTGAATGTCCCACAGTTTTTTCTCACCAATGCTTGAAAACGTATCTGAGATGCGAGGCTAACCAGATAGAGATGACATGATAAACTATGGTTTTGAAATTCAGTGGTTCAATCGTCCAAAGTCTAAAACAGGGGTGCCAGTGGTTCCAACAAAATGGTTGAGCTCTTATCTTAGACATCGAGTTAAATGTAAAAGTACTCAGTTTGGATGATTATGAGAGTTGACACCTGGTTTGAACCAGTAGGTGATTTCTGTACTGTACAAATTCAGTAAATCTGTTTCTGGACAATGGTTGTGACTAAACATGTTAAAAGAAGATGTCCCTTCAAGCGAACCTGGTTTCATACGCTGCCGTGTAGAAGCAGATTGTCGCTGAGTGTATTATCCGCGGGAGGCAGATGGTTAACGAGCGTTACGAGCGACGGAGGAGGAAGATCCGTCTGTTAACGCGGCAATACATTACAATACATTATACACAGGCGGGGAAAAACAGCTGATTCTAAGTGCCGGGAATATGACGCGGGTGAAGAAACTGTGAGAAAACTTTCCCTTCAATCCTGGAAAGGCTTCTACCTAGAGATACGTTTCTTTGAATAAAGTGTTTTTAACATTCCAACTAAGCAATACACGAAAGGTAAACCAAAACTGTCGAAAATACGTATTTGATACCCTGTTTGTTACATTGGCTCTCAATTGATAAAAAATAAATTTAAAAAAATTGTGATTGCTGGTTAACTGTTTAAACTCAGTTTCATAATCTTTTATTTGGATCGTTTGTGTCACTAAAATTAAATAACAAAGCAATCGGAATTAAAAAAGATACATCAGTACATGAAATTGATGTGAAAGTTACAGCACAGGACGAGTACTCGGAAACTTGTCCGACTTGTTCAATGGTTTTCCCAGCAAACTCTGGAATTTCTTTGCTATGACTAGCACAACACACATTTACGTGCAAAATGCATCTTTCTATGTCAATTCAACTGTTTTGTGACTTGAGAGTTGCACTGTTCTGATATAGATCAAATACTGAAACTTTAATTTCTGAAAGAGAAATAAAACAGAAAGTGTTCAATTTCCATGGACACCAACATGCAATAACTTAAATGACAAATTTCCTTATTTGGCTGTAAGAAGCTGGTGTTTACACGCAGCAGCTGAACCTAATCTACAGCAGCAGGAAGGACTCGTAGTAACGGGTCGCGGTCCCTGGTCGTGGTAACGGGTATTAATAAATAATGAGACAGAACAGCTGATTCCATCTTTTTTAGGGTCACTGACATTTGTTCGTGCTTTACATGGACAATATTGAGTTGAATTCGGTTTTTTTAAGATTTTGTGTTCCAAATTGTTTTGAAACTATGAGGAAAACATCACATACTTGTTTCTTGTTTGTTTTTATGCCATTTTTTCGCCTTTCAACGCGACAGATTATGATTTGTATTGGAACAATAGACCATTACACAAAAATCGTATCATTTGTGTACATAAGAGTTTTCTAGGGAGCTCCCTCCCATATGGTACTGTGTTGAAGTTATGATACGAATTTGTGTACTGTTGCATGACAACAAAACAAAACAAACAGCTCCCAAAAATTAAATGAAACAGTTGACGTACATTTATTACATTTAATACCTGAATAAGGTAGATAGTTATTAGTTTTTTGATGTTCAGTAATCGAGATTTTACTTTGGTGATTGTCAAATTAGAAATTTCACGCTCATGCTTTGGGTCCCCTTAGGTCCATGCATCTGACTTAAACGCAGTACTTCTGCTCGCAGATTTATTTTTTGTTTGAACAAGAAGAGAAGAATGATTCATTTGGACAGATTATAAAATACTGTCAATTTGTTCTTTCTGAAAATTTCTGAGATGTGGAGCTTTGGTATTTTGTATTGGAAATCTCACATATTTTCAATGCAATACAAAGAGGAGAACATTTGGTGAAACAATGTTGCCAAAATGTTACAAATGAAAAAGAAGCAATGTTGCAGAAGACCTGTGGGGATGTGGAGCGCAGCCTATTACGGCGTGGGGAGGGTCGTCTCATCTTCTTGGCGTTTGCCTTAATTGAAAAATGACAGGGCACAAGACAAATTAAAGCAGGAAGATTGGGACTGATCATCAATCATGGAGAAACAAATAGTAACAGGATGGGAACTCTTCAAGAGGAGACAAGAATGTCATCAACACTTACTGCTGGAACTTCCTTCCTTCCTGTCCCAGTCGTGGACAATTGGTCAGTGCTCCTGCAGCAGCACGCATGCCCTTTCACCCGCTTCCTACTCAAACAAATGCCCTAGAAATGACCAAATGCTGACAAATGCTGTAGAGATGGACGATGGAAGGTGGACAGGTCATTCTGGGTCAGCCTTCTAGGTCATCCTCCTGTCCCACAAGGGTCAGCTCCAGGACTGACCACAATCTGTGACCTGAATAAAACTGTGGGTTTTTATGATGAAGAATTACTCAAATAGGAGGCAATGAGTGATGCTAAAAGAAACAAAATGATTGATTTGATGGACAGTATGTTCATTAAGATAGAATGCAGAATGTTCAAAAATGCACACATGACATTGGCTATCATTTCTTATGGTTTATAATTGGTAACACGTGTTGTTTTTTTGCATGACATTGAACACATTTTGAAGTCCATCCTGGCAAACAATCTCCTTTCATTTTTATTTCTTTGGATTTGCGAATACTATCTAATTGTCCATTTCTTGGAGGAGATTCTCTGATTGTCCATGCTGTCCATCACAGCTCATTGTCCACCATGTATCATCTGGGACGGGAAGTCAACAGCAGGTCCCGAGCGAGTCCCGGGCGATCCCCCAGCTATTCCCGACTCTATCAGTGCCGTAACAATCCCCCAGCGACGACAAGGACGGAAGATTCGTCGTTTTGACGCGTCTCGATCAGATGGTAATCAGTTTATTTGACACCATTCCCAAGGCGTGGTCATCGTAAAATGGCAACCCAAATTAAATTGAGGCGCTCAAACGTTTTTGCGATTCAAGCAGTATTTTTTCATGTAGTGTGTAGCCTTTGTTAACTTTCGTCACATATTCGTATTTTTTTTTTTCATTTTTATTGGTCAAGATCAAGCAATTCACTTTTTGTCACACAAAATTTCCCTCATGTAAGAATGATGTTGTAAGTGTGATGTCATTTTCATATCTGGGTATGTATTCAAGATGCATGCAGATACTAAAATATTCCAACATGAAGGCCACAGTACTCAAAATACTTATCCACCCAGGTCAATCATTTTCCACAGTGGAAAAGAACGTGTAACGGACGAAAGCACACACAGGTTACATGTCTAATATAAATATGACAGAACTGTTGTGCCATACTAACCCTTCAATATTTTTTCATGCCAATTGCCTTGATTGGGTATACACTGTGTATTTTGAAATAATAGAGTTAGTGCCATGACGTCACATAATTTTAAGCATATAAATGTGTGAAACGTTTGAAAATGTTGGCGCTAAAGAAAAATATAATTCCAAATTTTAATTTACATGTTTACGAAAATAACACAGAAGGGAATATTTAGTGGATGCCTACAGTTTTGATGCGTTGTCCAGAGAATTTCTAATCACTTTTGTAATTCAAACAATTATTCAAGAAAGCCTTGACTGACACAACGTTGTCTTTGTCCCAAATAAGGGAATTGATAAGACTTCATAACGTGCCCTACACGGTGCAATGGCCCGACCCTCTACGGGTGGCACGATGCTATCTGCCCGGGTAACCCTCCCACAGGAAGCCGAGGCAATTCCGTCGTTACGCAAGAGCATCGGGGCCGAGAAACTGATAAGAACGGAAAGCGATCCGATCTTTTTGTGTGATGTAAGCACAACACTGAGTATTGAAACGTTAGGAAGTTTGCTTTGCTTGATTTAGAATTTAAAATTGTATGACAAATGGTTGATTGGTGTTAACGGCATCAGAGATTTAGGTATTCATCCGTGACTTATTGTTCATGAGACACAACGCATGTTCTATTGAAATGAAGAGCCTGAGTTAATTTAGTTTTTCATTTTGAAGAGATCCAAAACAACCCAGTATCTGTAGAAGTTAACCCTGAACTTTACACATCAATTAATCAGGAACGTTTCCGAAACGGAAAAACAATGAGCAAAGTTTAGTGAATTACTCACACAAAACTCAAAATAGTTTGAAAACTGAATCTCTTTAAAGGAACATGTTGAAATTGCCACAAGCGTTAACATACACAGGGAAAGAAATGAAAGTATCATTCATTGTCTGAAAATCTGTAGACTATTTCTTAATTCTGTTTGTGTTAAATCGTATGGAAATACTTCATTATTTCTTACAAAGTCAGAGTGTCATATCTCCCGAAATTCTTATCCTTTTGTAAACGATGGAAACAAAGGAGAGAACGACAGAATGTCACACTTCGCTTTTGATGCGCTATTGCTCCAAAATGATGGGAATTTCTGATTTCAAAATGGATACTTTAAATTAAAACATGAAAATCATCTCAGATTGGAACAATGCCTTTTTCATGCTGTGATTTTGTGTGTATGTGTGTGTGTCTGTGTGTGTGTGTGTGTGTCAAAAGCACAGCTTGAAATCTCTTTGTCTAATAAAAAATGAAATGAATTTCAGTTATTGAAAAACTCAAGGCCACTTTCACCGTATACACTAGCATGTTCTCTCTTTCCTTTCATCTTTACGTTCAGCCACTATAGCCGTATCACAGAGCTGCTATTTCTTCAGCCCTGACATTTGGATGTTTAATTTACGTCAAGTGGTATGTACAAGATCAATTGTGAAATCACCAGATTCCACCTCAGCGGCAACTGTAACGCCTCTGAGTAACTCGACAGTGTTACGCTCGCTACTGAAGTGTAATCGGGAGATTTCATTTAACATATTTTTTCATTAGGATTTAAAACTACATGTACGCCATTTTACTCGTAAATGGACAGAGAGGAAAACCTCACTACTTAAATTCTCCAAACTCACCCCATCCTTATACGCTAACTAACATGTTCTCTCTTTCCCTCAGTCTTTACGTTCCACCGTTTCTAACCGTCTCACAGAGCGCGGCTGCTGCCTGACAATCTCCTCCCGTTATTGCTCCCCTGTTGGGAATTACTCTCCAACAATCCGGTCCCTAGTGTAATAACGTACTGGGTGTTTTCATTTCAAAATTTGACAGGCACAGCAGGGAATTTATCGGCAAAGGACAGCGAGAAATTGCCTGCTGCCTAATAAATCTAATCTGGGCTCGCGCACAATGATGGTGGATGTTTATCCTCCACCACAGCGCCGTATTGTGTCACAGTCACTCACTCCCCTCTCTAAACGTCAGTGAAATCATTGTAAATTAAATCGTCCAAACTGGCGATAATTTCGTCATGAGAAGGAATGAGAAGGAAGTAGTAACTGTTAGGGAGCGTTCTTTTGTGAAGGAACGCAGTCCGCAGTGAATGAAACCGCGTCTGCGTCCCCCCTCCCCCGTCCAACATCTCAATCTCTTTAGGAACGCTGCGTTGTTCAGCTTCCATGTTTATGCAAGCTCATAAAACTTGCCTTTTTTCATACTATAGGCCCTGTGTAAATGCCTCACTCAATGATGGACCAAGTTAATTTGGGTAATTGCTTCATGAATAAATGGATTGAGGGTTATTGGCAGTGTTTCATCTAAGTCCTGGATTACACCTGCCTAGTTTTCTTTTAGATGCATTAAAGCCACGGGATTTAACGCGAGACTTTGTGAGTAGACCTGCGAGATTGTGGCCCCCGCTCCTCCTGCTCCCTCGCCCGCTCGGTAGCTCCAGTACCACCACAGTATGAGGTCTTGGCGACCTTCCCCCGGCTTACAGATCCATCCGAAAACATGCTGCATGAAATGAACTACTCAATCCCAGAACAAGATGTCCGCCTAAGATCCAGATTATCCAGATTCATCCCACTTTACTCTCAAGTCCTCGGCTCAGTAAATTTTCCACTGATTGGCAAAATGTAGCTGTGGATTAGTTAAGCCGCACTTAAGCAAATCTGCATCCAGCTCATGGAATTTGTAGGAATTTGGTTGTGAATCTTTTCTGCTTAGTTAGAGACTATAGGGCTGGCTGAGAACGTATGCTTTCATGAGTAAATAAACAGGATCTTCATTAATAGGGCTCTAGTCTTACTGATGTGGGGACGGGGCGGGAGACAGGGGGGCATAAAGACGAAATGGAGTTTATTTCATCTCAGAAGACAAGTGAATATTAAATATAAGCAGGCTTTCTAGAGAAACGGGGTCTTGTAAATAATCCTGTAGTGTGGAATGATAAATTGAACTATTCCAAGCTCATGCTAAACATGTGGTTGATATCTTAAATACCAAATTTATCCTGTATTTTCTTCATCGATAAGTCAAAGTGTGTATTAGAACCATTGCCAAATTGGAGAGGCAAACCTACTTGCCAAAAGTTACCAGTACATGGAATTCGTATCAGAAGTTAAACAATAGCACATCTCAAGCAAATTCTTTCGTTCTCTCCTTTGTTCTCTTCGTTTCCAAAATGATATGATTTCTGTGTACTGTTACCGTTATCGGTACTGCATCTACTAAATGCGACAGTCTATTAGCAGATTCTTAGTTCTCAACAATAGTGTAACTTAGCGGGCTAAATGCTCAGGCTGATTGCGCCTTTTTTGGGAAAATAATAATGATATATTCTCAAAATGAAAAGAACTGTCTACACATTTTTATTTCTAGCAGCTTTTGTATCTGAGAAATGCAGAATGAAATTAAGTAACAAGGGACATAGGGATGACATATTCAAATTTTGCCCAAATAAGTTTGAATTTCTATTGTTTTTAAATTGCGCTAAATTTACTAGATGACGCTGAAAATAGACATGTAGCCTGTGGTTGCTTTCGTCCCCTTTTTGTTATTTTCTGCTGCGGAAGATGTCTGATTGATCTGGGCGGATTTTGAGTACTGTGGCCTTCATGCTGGAATATTTTGGTATCTGCATACATCTTGATTATGTACACAGATATGCAAATGACAACAAGCTAGCAACATCACTCCTGCATGAGAAAAGTTTTGTGTGACAAAAAAGTGAATTGCTTGATCTTGACCAATAAGAACGGAAAAAGCGCATATTCGATGAAAGCTAACAAAGGCTACACACTAAATACAAGAGACAATGTAACCTTTTCATGTGACATTTCTCCTTGATATCTTATTGGTCGAGTAAGCAAAATTTACTCTTTTTTCAATTAAATCAATCTTTCAATCTTGTTAAAGTACGCAAACCTAGAAAATTGCGATTGCAATGCAATACTGACCCATTTTCATTCCCGTTGATCTTTGCTGATACACGGAATTTAACAAGCAGACACTGGTCTTATCTCATCCAGCTACACCATACAGAAGTCGAGAAGTCGTCTATCTCTGAACTTAGTTCAATCTTAGAGAAACTTTACAGAACTTAGAGAGGGAATCCCTTTAAAGTCCGGGGTGATTGGGAGAGATAAGTCAGGGATCCAGGAGCCCGTACCCAATGCTGTTAGGCCTTAGTTTTTTTGGGTTTTTTTGTTTGGATTACATTTTCCGCCGTACTTTGAATCGGGATTTCAATATTTAACTAGAAGCGTCGTTACGTCGAACGTAACGTCATGTGTCTGCCGAATGACGTCATAACCACGGCAACAGCAACAAGACATTTTCATTTTGTCTTGGTTTCTATTTTGATGGTTATTGTCTGTTTCGTTTTGTCTTGGTTTCTATTTTTACAAGTTTTTTAGGCGGATGACCACATACTGTGTCATTCGACAGACAATAAAGAGGGTAAATAGATTTCGCATGAGAAAACATAGTGAGATTATAGATTGGGAAAAATTGTAACCTTTTTCTTTTTTATTTCTGTGCCCAATTTGGCACATTAACCCTTTCATTTCTGTCAATGTAAATATTTGAATCTCCCGCCAATACTTTTATCAGGTTACAATACTACAAAATGTACCCTTCATACTGAGCCAAACATCGTCTAAGTGCACCTCAGATACTGTACTATTGATACAAAGATTTGTATTAGGGACCCGGACCAGGTCCTCTCATATAAATGTACAGTTTCGACAAAGGACCCGGCCCGAGACCTCACGCAATGAAGGGGTTAAGGATAACCGTCAATTCTTATTTTTGTCTATCGAAATGAAATTCGAATAGACAAAGTGGTCTACAGCCTAGAAACTGACCTCAATTCGTCTAAGATGGTAGCATGTGATGTCATAAACTATAATGTTATATGATATCATGACGCGAGAAACAGTGTTGGCTTCAATACATTTGACAGACAATAGGCAATAATTTATGAATAACTCATTCTCGTTATAATTTCCAATCGCCGCACTATAAAAATCATGACCATGCAATGTAAACCAAATGATTAAAAACCCGGCCTGAGTCCGGTGATCCGGGCGCCAGTACCTTGCGCTGTTAGATCCACTCTCTGGCTCAACCTCCTTGTTATTAGGTTAAAACCCTGAGTTAACTTGTCCTGCAGAAATTAGACTCAACAAGACATGGGCAGATACACACAATTAGACTTCTCCATCTCTGGGCTGAGGACCTTGTAACCTGATAAAAGATTAGCTCTTTCAATTTGGGTCCAGAGCTCTAAGGGCCCTTGTGCAGACCTAAGGGACCAGAGACAATTACTTGGACTGGGGAACAAAATCCTGTTAGATTCCTCTGGATATGCAAATTTACAAATTAGAGAACTTATCAGTCTTGACTTTTGCCATACTTACTTAGTCTTTTATCCATTGTAAATCTTTTATTTTGATTGCAGAGTTTGCCTACATATTGCTTGTAGTGGAGAAGGAGAAATGACTCACAAAATTGAAACTAAGATTTTTTCACAGAATTCTTTCTAGTGTTGGCTGTGACTATTTTAAAACGAAAAATAGAACATAGAATATGAATGCAAAAGACTACAACATTTCTGTAATTACAAAAGACAAAATGTGTTTTAGATAGACACATTTTGTGGAATCCAGGCTTTCCTGTTTTAAATCTAAGGATGTGTGTTTGAGAGTAATTCTCTGTGAGGCCGTGGAAATGAAAACAGGTCATAGAAACAGCTCATTTGATTGCCATCCATCTCAGCAGTTTCTATTGTGTATTGTTTAACTGTGATTACAATAGACAGCAGTACAATGGTGCACTTCTAAATGTTTCACTTTAATCACTGATTGCAGTTTCCTGCTTGCATCACTTGCAGGGGTTGCAGGTCTCCTGCAGGGCTCTCAGCAGGCACTGCTGGTACTTCTTTAGGAATTCCTTCTGTCTATCTCCAGTTTCCATTGTATTTCCTGTTACCCTGTCCAAGTCTCAATGCTCCCTGTCCAATCACTTTCAGTTTAACCTCTGCTTGTCCTCTACTCCCTTCTGAAACCTCTCCCTTCCACTGCAGGTCCTGCTGAAGGACAGGACTGTGCCAATAAGGACCCCTGCAGCCAGAAATCAATTTACTTGTTACACAGTTTTGTGTTGTAAAGACAGCACACTGAGATAATGTCAATATTGTTATTGTTATAGGTTGACAGCTGACAGAGTGATACAGAGTGAAACAGTTAGATAGTTGACTCAAATTAAGGTCTCTTGCTCTGTAGCCTGCTGAGAGTAGTAACACAGCTAATAGTAATAAACCATTTAATTGTCACCTGGATACTCAATTGTCTGTGTGCCAATAATAAACATTTAATCAAACCCTTTACAAGGCCACCTTCTTGCGTGCTTTTCTTTCCCTGTTGAGCCTAGATATTTACCAAAGTAATCTGTGAAGGAAAGTTAAACTGGACTCTTGCCTCTCCTCTAATGTCTGGTGAAGCTTGAAATTTCTGTTGTTATACTGGATCAAATTACACATAGAATTACATTTGTAACAATCCATTTACTATTGAATGTTCAATGGAGTGAAAAATAAAAATAAAACTCAGACACTTAAAATTTTGATAAATTTAAAGTTAATTTAGTAGCCACGTTTGATGTAATTATGTTTGAAGTTTTTATTAGGGCATTGTGATTACAAAAGGGAAAGTAAATTAAGTAAAAAAAAACTCAATGTAAACACTTAAAAATTATTTCAAAATTCATTTAGTAGTTACTATATTTGAGTGGGCTTGAGTGTGGTTAAGTAGATATGTAATTTAGAGTGGGTATGCAGTTTTCAAAAACCGTGGTATTTTGATAGACCAATTACCTTTATTTGCATTCAAGAAAATATACAAAATACCTGAGATTGAATATAATTTAAAGAACTACTAATGTGTGTGGTCGCTATATTCTGTGTGGCCCTTTAGCAAACTCCCTACATCATTGAGTAGCTGCAGGTGTCAGTTTCTTCCATACAAAAAACGCAAAAACACATTATATGTTTTTTATTAAGTTAGCAGAAAACTTAACCTCTTGTGTCAACAACACTTTACCTTAAGCCACCACATTATGTGTACACAAAATCTCTTGTATTGTCACAAAGGGATACATTTTGTATCACATTAAAAGTAAAATCTCATTTTTCTGGCGGAGGGTTTTGGAACAATGCGAGTAGATGAGTAAACAATCACATTCAAGTTGAGTAAACACAATGTGCTATGCGGCCTTTGTGGGACGCTACAATGGCGGACAACATGGGAACGTGACGCGTCAATGGGGATCAGTGGCTCCGCTCGAGTTGTGTTGATTCAGATGCAAAAACCAAGGAAATGACCATCAATTCCGAACACATGATGAATAAAATGCGAGATGAGAAACTTTAATGGAATTTTAAATTCTTTTGCCCATTTGTTTGCCACAATAGAAATTTCAATGAAAAAAGTGACCTGGAACAGTTCGCCCATCGGGAAGGAACAACGGGGTGAATTGCAATGTTAGTTACTTACTATTGTAGTAATGACTTGCAATCTGTCAGAAAAATTCAAATCCATTTAAAATTATTTGTTTTATAAGTGAATACTTATATTGACTTTCCACAAAAGAAAATGAGGCTGAACACATTTTCCGTAGAATTATCTTTTTCTAAATTAAAACTTCACAGAAAATGAGCATAGTAATGAATACGAATATTGTCAGCAGTACCAGACAGTTTACAGTTTTTGGCACCTTCGAACTGTTTCCTGTTTATATTTTACAGGTTTGCTCAACATGCCAATCAAATTTCACGGCCAATATTTAGCTCTAGTACAAGGTTCTTTTAAATTGTCAATTGAAATTACAGTTGGTTTTGTAGGGTTTTAAAACAAGTGACGTCGCGTTAGAAAGGTGTTGTCCCCTTACAAAAAAGCACAATTAATTTCTGGGACCACTGGTACCATTGATCTGGATTTTTTACTAACTCAAAGTTACACATCTCTCTACCTTCAGAGGGGACTTGATCAGGAATCCTCTTGCCACAGTGATGTGAACACGTTTGCAATGAGCCAAAGCCACTGGGCGACAAATGCATTCAAGGTTGTATCTTTAGTACGATTTTTTTTTGCGGACTGGGGTCCATTTTTGTGGGGTCGCTGGTGTCTTTATTTCAAAACTTGAGGTTGACTTTGGCTATGGGTTTTAACGACAAGGTAGATCCTAAATGCTTACTTACTTGCGACATATCTTAATATTTGTGCTGCTGCTATAATTGGCTTCAGAATAAGGCACATAGTACATGGTGAATTCGGTCATGTTTTATGAGCGATCTACAGGGAAATGTTTCCTTTTGCTTCATAATGTAATGTCCTTGAGCGTAACCTTCATCCATCTATCTGCCCGTCTATCTGGCCTTTAGTCCTGGTACCGCTAGTGTGTATAGCGGTAGCGAGAAAAGGTCGGTAAACCTGGGGCCTGCTACATCACTAAAGTAACATCAATTTGCAATCTGGAAATGCTCAATTAGGCGAGGGATGCAACTCAATTCGGAGACAACACGCGAGAAGGAATCCTACTTGATCCTGGGCGAGGGCACCAGGCCTGGGACAATCTCTCAAAACTTAATGCCGGCGGGATTAGGAGAATGATGACAATTTGCACGGGGTCGTCCAGAGAAGGGCCGCCATAAATCGTGACTTGCTGTCTCTTTTACGACATCCAAACTACCCAGTTCGTGAGTGTCCGTCATCATCAAAATGCACAGCGGTCTCACATCAGAATACAAATAATGTGTCATCTATCCCGGCATTTCTTTTAACTATAATATTTTAGTTATATTTTTTAAATTGATCATGCTAATATTTGATATAAACCAAAATTATTGAAATCACATTACTTTACTGTGGTTATGTTGAAATTGTTTGTAACAGATGCACTGGATTTATAAAACTCAAAAATTATTTACACCAAGAATGATTAGCTGATTCTAAATTTTTACTGGTAATAAATTCAGTGCTACTTTTTCAACTAGCTTGACATAAATAAGATATGGGTTTATTTAGAATTATATTATTTGTATTATTAACCTCAAACAATAAAGTAACAGAACAGAGAAGTGTGGCCGGCTGCCCGCTAACACCCACATACATTGTAAACGGTTTATTGAGTAAAAGCAGATGAAAAGTTCAGAAGTGACTCTGGAAATCATAGCAAGCAAGTGAGTAAGCATGCCAGCGACAGATCCACCCTGGCTTTGAAACCCATGGGCAGAGTTAACCAAAGTCTAAACCAGAGAGCACCTGTTGCCCCAAAAATGGACTACTGTCCACAAAAACTTAGTAGCTGAATAAATACATTTCTAATGTATAGTTTGTATCGCACTGCCTCCCTCCTCTGCTCCTCCAGTGCTGTGCTGTCTCATACTGTATGCGGGGAGTGTAAGCCATATATTTGTCCCTACACTGACAAGTAAAAGCTGGTTATCTATCTCTCCAGAAAGATTGTGGCTGATATATTAATTCCATGCAATACTCTATGTTGTATGTATGCATGAGGCACAGCATGATGAACAACAAAAGGCAAATTAGATTCCCTTTTGATATCTTTCATGTACATTTTATATTTGCTTTCATATGGATTCAATAAAACTCACAATTACTGTGATTCCAGCAGTTCAATATAGTTATTCATTTCAGGGAAAAATGAATACTGAAGCTATCAATGGAAAAGTCACAACAAGAATCTCTTTTGTTGCCAAAATGAATTACATTTCATTTTGTTGCTGCTGAAGATAATTCCACTGTGCTATTAATGCAAACATCAAAACTGGGTAGTTTTCTATCGTTTTCAATCAGAATTCTCCTGATGACCTTGTGACCTTGTGGAAGGATCTCAAGTTAGACCAAATTCTGGCGCATCAGGTCATATTGCATCAACTTTGAAGAGTTCATCCTAGAGGGAATCGGAATTTCAAGAAAGAAATAAAGTGAACTACGTTTATTTAGTTTAGATGTATCTATTTTTATTGTACTGCCAAATAGACGATATTGTCTATCATGCCTCTTCACTTTGCAAACAAAAGAAGCTATTTTTGAAAAAAAATTACAGCGTGTGAAATTCTGTAAAATAAAGTATAATTCCTTTGATTTGTGGTCTACAACTAAAAGACTATGAGGCAAATAGTTCTTCCGTAAAACCCTTTCCGTGGCGTGACGTTAGAAGCCGTAGAGCATGACAGATATTTATCGGCCCCGCGGGGGACGGATCAGCTTATTTATTCAATCGTTTCTCCAGATTTATGCTCCACAATTGTCCAGGGAGGAACAACATTTACTTTAGTTCTTATGGGCCGTGATGGATGGTCATTTTAACGTAATGTCCACTCTGTGTCCACTGTGCGATGTAGCGGTGTGAGGTGACTCCATGATCAAGTGTCCTTCGTGTGTCCACTGTGACGTGTAAGTGAAGTAACACCATGCCTAAATGCCCACCCAGTGTCCACTGTGGGGTGTAGCGGGGTAGGTGACACCCACGACCAAATGTCTCCAATATCCATTTGTGTCAGCCGCAGCGCGCTGAGAGTATAGTGGTGTCAAGTAACTACATGACATGGTCAAAGCATCTTCATAGCACAGTGCACATTTGGATTATTCTCATTCAAGCATTTCCAAATTGATTGGAATTTTGGCATCTGAAAATATATTAATGTGGTCATGCTGTGGTCATTACTGACCAAGTTAAAGTGTACCAAGTTACACTGGTGTGAAATTACATGTGTACCATTTCGTCACTATGGTGTTCAGACCGCTACACCTACAACTGGTGTAACCTGGAATGTACACCATTTCGTCACACTTAGTGTTCACACCGCTACACGTGAGTAACTGAACGTTTATCACGGTTGTGTTTCACACTGCTACACCCAGAACTAGCGTAGCCTGACATGTATCAGGGGCAGATCCAGGATTTCCCGTTTGGGGGGCGCCCGGCCCGATGAGGGGTGCCACCCCTATTTTCGCCCAAAATTTAGTGGAAAGTGCATGAAAACGAAGAAAATTTGGGCTGTTGGGGGGG
>JBCAUI010063106.1:0-20245 GCA_038406195.1 Haplosyllis anthogorgicola | reverse complement strand
TTGTAGATGAATTTATTTTCTCTTCAATAAACAGACAGCCTGAGGAATATTTATTTCTTTGTATGTACACATGCAACAATTGTACTTGTTCAACTAAAAATCGCATTAGAAATTAAATCGCCAAAACAGGTGAAAATTCATTGAGGAAAGCCTCAAAGTGTTACAATTCCTATTATATACTCTTTCACACAACTGCTTTCATGTATCTCTTTTACAATATTATTTTTATTCATTACTTATGATCAATCGTGGATGAAAGTGAAAATCTTGGAAATTTTCTGCTTGAAGCTGCAATATTGTGTGTGAATGAAATCTGGAGTTAACAATGAATACAGAAATCAATCGATAGTGAAAGCTTTATGAAGTCTTTGAATTAAATTACTTTGTTTGCAACGCGTTACGTGTCTAATTTGTAACTTAGACTATGCGTATTATTCATTTTATAGTTTGAATAGTCAAAACTAATCAAACTGCAGCCAGAATTATCGGCTTTGTCTATCGCCCGGAGTTCACCCGAATTCACGGCCAGGTATTTATCCCCATGCTTTCACAGCCTGAATCTATTGCAAATACAGAAATTTAAAATTCTTGCTTATTTTTTTCATCATGCACAATATAACAACATATTATTTGCATTCTATGAAACATTAGTCTCGTGGTCACTTAGACCGCACATAAATTAAGTTAGCTGTGAGTAATGATTACAGACAACACTTGATTTAGACCGCTGCTCTGTAATAATGCTTCCAATATAACACTGCTGTCCGATGGGCTGGGCGAAAATGAAAAGCCATATGGAATTGCTGGCAGACAAAACTCATGTTCGGTTGATCAATACAAATTTATATTTATTTGATTTGAAACATTCTTTATGAATATGGGCAAAATGTCATTTGGGTTTTACAGTTACAGCGAGAATTCCTGGTCAATTGGAAAGTCAACCCATTTTTCTCTACATGTCACGGACTGGAGAATAAGAAATTGCCTTTGAATCTGTCCCGACTTACCATCGTATCAGTACAGAGAATTCATATTAGACGTTTAACACGGTACCTTATGGGGCTCCCTTATATAAACCTTATGTACACAATTGATACGATTCCTGTGTAATGGTTTTGGCTTTGAGATTTTAACTGGAATCCGTTGACATGAATAAAGTTTCATGCTGTAAACGTTGAAAGTAAAGATTTCACATACCAAATTCTTAGAATTAATTCGTTTTGAAGCATTCTAGTTTTTTATGAATGATCAAAAATCTCAGTAGTTGGATATTAGCCTTGTTCTTTCTTTACCTTAAATTTGAATGAGACAAGATAATACTTTATGAAGTCATTCAAAACGCCCTTTACCTTGATATTTCAAACCTGTGAGAGTTAATGAGTCACTTACACGACAATCTATATAGTTTGCAAATTATTATTAATGTCAAAGTTCTT
The DNA here is from genome assembly GCA_038406195.1 of Haplosyllis anthogorgicola. Classification (NCBI taxonomy): domain Eukaryota; kingdom Metazoa; phylum Annelida; class Polychaeta; order Phyllodocida; family Syllidae; genus Haplosyllis; species Haplosyllis anthogorgicola. The sequence continues at coordinate 18,809 of JBCAUI010063106.1, read as the reverse complement.
CTCGCCACCCTACTCCATTACACAATCAATATTTAAAGGTCATCAGACTGGGTGTTGTCAGCACCGGAAAGGTTAGTACACATCAAGTGCTAATGAAGGCTTCACATGACATTTATCCTCTAATTTCACCACACAAAACCATGTAATATCTACCTCTCACCTTTTATCAATGAAATTTATTCTCTTGCAAAACTATTAGTTTTGTAACCACAAATATATACTGGTTTTGAGTTTGAATTATTCAGCTACATAAGAGATTTAATCTGGGAGACAATGACAAGTGATCCATTAGAATTTGGATTCACTTTGACAATTTTGCGAAACATCATTATGCAGACTCTATACTGGATTGTATACTATGCTGAATTATCTCATCAAATTTATTCCAGATTAATTAATTGTTTGATTTGTTTGATAATTTCTATGACGTTCTGCACCGTTGAAAATTGAGAACAAACACAGTTTTGGGACAATAAGAATTTACGTTGTGCATATACTCAGTTGAAAGGAACAGCACGAATGTCCAATTGTCATTTTCACAGTGTGAACACGTGTATCTAGCTCAAAAAGTTTTTCAAATGTATTTTACACAATGCCACGCAAAAATATACTGTGTCATAAGAGGAGACACACATGCACAAGAATCTGTTCCAGTGATGTGCAGCTTTTACTTCAAGTGAAGTTGCAAACAAGAATTATTGACTGACAGATCCTAGACAGTTCCGAAAACAGATACATTATTAACAAAACGACTCCCACGAGTGATGTAAAATCAGTTTTCTGAGTGCAACGTACATTGGGTATATTTTACGGCTGCCACAGGACAGCGTTTTCACTCTTTATTTACTGAGCCTAAATGGAAGAGTCTTGTATTTGTCTAAAAGCAATGACTGTACTCATAAATAAGTGAAGATATGTGTTGACCCTGTGTACAATGTATTGAATGCATCACAGGAAATTATACTTATTTTGTTGTCAAGAAAACTACACACTCAATCAATAATCTGCTTTTGACATTTGCAGGAATTTGTTTATCTCGATAAATGATAATTTGAAAAAAAAAGCAAACTGATGAATCGGTACTTTTTTTGTTAACTTACTGCGAACGAATTTCACATTCACAGGGTGCATATATCATTAAATTCGTTTTAAAGCACACCTCGGTTTCTCCTGGAAACGGAACACGAATTCACAATAGGCATCTTTTATTCTATCTAAAGCAATTTGACAGCATTTCTGTCACATTGAAAGCGTTCAGTAAAAGTACTCTTCGGTGGTTTAAATTTTAATGATGTTAATGCACATATTTATACGACAATGTCCTATGATTATTCTTCTGTCTGTACAGAAATTAAAACATGCTGGATTGGTTTCATCCATAAATTTATTGGCATTGCACCTTATGATTCAACATAACGTAAGATCAAAGCGTGGTGAGATGTAATTTGTTGCTTTATTAGTGCTTTTAAAGCTGCTGAATACACGCCAAGACGCAAAGAAATTACAGATGTCGTGAATCCTTTAATGTTATCTGCCTCCGAGGCAGCTGTTATCAATGGAGTTCATAACTTTGTATCGTTTTGCGGTGTAACTTCCATTTCCATAGTCACTGTGAACTAAAATCACTGTCATGATTCCTTGAGCTGGTACATAATACTAGTATTTTGTAGCTACAAATAATAATGCAGCAGGGTACGAAGCGTATTCTAGCGCAATTTTGTACCTATAATTGTGTGGTAGTGCTCTGAACTGCAATACCAAAGCTTAGGCTTTTCCAGATCATGAAATTCCTATTAAAAGTTAAGCGCCCTGCTGCCATTAGCTCAGCATTAGCACCGCATGAAATTTAATTGTTGTGGGGCGCTTAACTTTTAATAGGAATTTTCTGAGTCGCCCCATAACTGCGGCACTTCCTGATTGCCAATAAGTGCGATTCCCTGCTGAAATACTGAAATACATAATGGAAGACTTGACCCTCCACAATAAACTGCTCAATCAGAGCTAGCATAGGCTAAACAGCTCTTTATCTTTTATTCACGTCTTTTATACCTCCATCATAACAATTTAAAAGAAATAGTGCATTATTAAGATTATCAACTCCTGAAAGTGCCGACAATTTTGAAACGTACAGAAAAAAGAGATGCTCTATTGTTCCAAAACTGATAAGAATTTCATTCTCTGCCTAATTATAGAACTTGATTGATTAAAGGTTAGGTTAACGTTAAATTTAACAACTAAAAATTATCTTTCAAGGATATTAAAATTTCGTGCTGAAAGCAGAAAGCACACTTCTAGTGCCCCAAAAAGTGGAAGGTATGAACAAAACTTTACATTTGCAGTAATTAGACCACTGTATTTACACAATTTTTCTTTACTACAAAACGAACAATATTCCCATAAATATTCCACAATCTGACCTGACAGTTGATTTGTGTCAAACGTTCTGTAATAACATCAATATTGGACACATCAAATTCCAGAGTCGTTTCCACTTCATCAACAGTATTGAGTCAAAGTGAGCCAATTTCTCGGCCATGTGACCTTTTCATGGTAGCTGTTTCTATCAATACTGAATTGTGTGGAACACAGATTTGTCATATATGGATTCTTAGGCTTTTGGAATGAACACAATTTGATATAATCCGTTTTGCTTTGTGGAAGCAAAATTTCACTGCTTGATTTCGGCTGCACGGAAAATATATTATTTTTATCGTTATACTCTAAATTTAACACAATTTAAGTACAGTTTGTATGAATAACTTTGTTTATAACTTTGTGCTAATCTTAAAGTAATTGCAATCTTTGTTTTAAAAACATACTTGGAGTTTTAAAGTATTTTATGTCCTTTTTGTTGAGCTAATTTGGTAAGCAAATTTAATTTAATCAATACAAAACACCCAATGGATTTGGTTTTTTTAACAAGTGCAGTCCAATTAATCATCACAACAGGGGGAATCCTCCATGAGAGAGTATGGCTGGCACTCCAGCACCAATTACTCTGTGTTGATGGGTCCTTATTACTTCTTAAAATATGTCACAGAGCTCTAGCTTGCTAATGGTTCAGTGAGCCTAACAGTCAGGATGACGGGACTAAAGCACCAGCACCTCATCCAGCTATTCAGTTTACCAAGAGGGTGTGGCAATCCTGTCTGAATGCCTTACTCCAAGGCACTTTTACCAGTCAGTTGGTATGGTGATTACACACAAATGATCAGCAATTAACATAAGAGATGACTCCACATGGAGTGCCTGGCCAATAAAATATAATAGACTACAACTAGTCAGTAATGATGGAAATGTCCCACCTAGGTGGCTGTTGGGGATCGTGTGACAATGAGCAGTCCTTTCCCTTAGACTCCAAGTACAAGAAGAATCCTTAGTGTTGGCATCTGGCTCTTTTATGGAGCCATGACATGATGTCATTGAACGTGATGTCATGGCTGATGTCACAGGCAATGATGCATTATGTTCCATTATGATGCAATATGACATCACCATGGCCCACACATGTGCAACCAGGTCACCAGGCCAAATTGCTAAAACAATAGATTTGGGCAACCCTTACATGCTCCAGGACCCAACCAAGCAGGTCAACTCATGTGTAAAATACATGTTTCAAGTGCCCAGACAGCCCCCAGAGTTGTCCTGGGTGTGGTAGGACCATCAAACTGTCACACTCTCCCCCAAACACTCACCTCATCCTCAGGGCATGCTTTATTACTACAAATAAACCAGATACACAGACATAATACTATCAACAATAGTAATGGTGGATTAACAGGATTAACAGGCTCATCATCTTCGGTCATCCCTTCATGGCTTTGTTGCCTAGCTCTATTTGGGGACCCATGGCTCACCACCTGAGACAGTTTTGGTAGTATCTCATTGGTGTCTGACTTGGGCTCAGATACTGACTTGGAAGCCCCAGCCCTGACAGCTAAGTCTATGCCACTAGTTGCCATCACTGGCAGGGTTGAAACAGATTCTGTCATGGTCACTGTCATGATGCCAGCCACAATGGTACTCAGTGTTAGAGCATCAGTCACTGGCCAGAAATCCCGCAGGGATACTCCAATGTCCAGGTACACCATCACATCTGCACCATCACCATTGGCATCATTTCCCTAGTTAATCACATCAGTTACCAGCTGCCTCCCATCAATTCCTCTATCATATCATGGGGACCCTCAGCCAGTGGTAGTGTCTGTGAGGGTGATGTATTCTCGGTCATTAAGACATCAGTGCTCAGCAGATTAGGCAGCATTGGCTCAGTCAATGTCATATGTCATATCATTGTCATACCATTACAGGAGTGGGTATGGGTCATGGGCTTCCACCCAGTCTGGCTGGGGGAGTGGCTAGGGCCACTTCACAACAATCAGCTGCCAGTGTACCCAGTAGAGTTTCAGACACCCTTGGCAGAACAGTAATTTAAGTCTTATTCCCCTTGCTCAGCCTCACCCTCAGGCTTTGGGTAAGTGTCAGTCACTGTAGAGCATGGTAGGACCCCACCAAGGACATCTCCATAAAGGAAATACCTGGTCCCACCATGGATGGAGAAGTCCAGATATCATTCAGACACACTGTACCACCTGTTTCTCATCCTCTCATAGAAATCAGCATGGTCCAGCCTAATCATAGGCATCATCTTTTCAATGAATTCATTGACACAATCTGGTATCCGACCTGTACATTCATATTCGTATTTTTTCAATCGCCCTGCCTGCTTACAAGCATCCATCAAAGCTCTGCCCATAGCATTCAGGTACTGCCTGTTGTTCTCCTTCACATCTGCTGTAGTCCTGGTACACAGCGAGATGTAGCTGTCTTGCAAAAACTCTTCCAAATTCAAGTGTGGCAGCTCAGGTGGGCAAAACATGGCTGTACTGTTGTAATGTGTCTTGGCCAACTTAAGCATCAGCCACACCACATGCATCTGGGTGGCTAATGTTTGGTATTGAGTTGGGCACACATATGAAAGTTCAAAGGCCCAGGCTGGAACAGTTAACTCTTCTTGGTGGCACTTAACGAATTTGAATTTGAGCCAATCCAGCAGGTTAGGCAGTGTGTCTCCTTGCCCCCAACTTGTATGACCACCTATCTGTCCTCTTTTGGGATTTTCTTGCAATGGGCCGAGTGCCAGCTTTCTTCCCTGTCTGCCTCTGCATGATGAGTCTCCATTGCTGTCAGTGTCACAATGTCACCTGTCAGACTCTGTGTCAGCTTTTATGTCTGCTTCTTCAACCAGGTGCACATCACAATGTGACTGTGATCTAGAGCAACCTCACAAGCATGAATGGCTCCTGGAGTGTGACTGACGGTGATGTGACTGGCCACCATTCTCCTTGGAATTCCTCACCCTATCCAGCACCTTTCAGAGGTCATCATCTATTTTTGGACCCCAACTTTTGATGCAGTTCTCTGCCTCATCCTTTTCTCACACCCACACATGGAGTTCATAAATCTAGTCAGACTTTTGAGGAAGAAGGATGTCAGATCCCAACACATGCCAGTTGAGTACCCTGCCTAGTTGACCATGACCATAGGCATGCCCAACCTGGCTCCAGCCTGACTGCTGTACTACATGTACTTGTATATTGGTCAGGGTTGACTCAGTCAGGCCTGCCCACATTTGCAGTTTTCCTCTGCATTCACAGTTTTTGAGACTTTCAACCACAAGGCATTGGTGCCTACTCCCCAAGATTTTCACTTGTATTCTTTACATTTTAAGGATAGGCAGGAAGAGGAGGGCCCAAACAGTGTTGCACATTTATGGGAAGACATCATAGCCATTGAAGCAGAAGGCAACACACCACCTAGCAGTCAGGTCCCTCAAAGAGGAGTCACACAAACCGTCACTCCAGACACACTGTCAGCACACACAGGTGAGATCCCTTCAGCAGCCCCACCCAAGGGTGCTATGGTGCACAGTCTGGCTACCCATGCCTTGGACCAGGTGCAAGCTTCAGACAAGGTAACACAGCTGGTATCTGGAATGCTAAATGTGAGTGATGAGACACATGATGTGATCAGAGATGAGGAATATTTCTGGGCTGACCCAAGAAGAGTGACCAATGACACATTTGCTGAATGGGTAGGATCTGCCATATTGGGAGAAATCCAGGTTCTGGTTTTGGAGGTGAGGTCACACTCAGTCATTAACACCATGTAGGCTGAGGGCTACTTTGGCAATTGTACTAGCACCAAGTGGAAAGTTCCTTGTGACTGGACTGAAATTCTCAACTTGGCTCTCTTCATGACAGCTGCAGAAACCAACCAGCCTGTTGATGGTGCTAGCCATGTCTACTGCTTCTGTCATGTGTTTGTGTTTGATGATCAAGACACTGCAGGTATCACAGAAGCAATAAATATGTTGGATAAGGTGATGGTTGACATAGAAGAGCCCTGTGGCATCTTCATACACATGTATGCCAAGACTGAGGCAGGTCCCTGGCCTGAGGACCCATGTATGCATAAACTGACTCCGATGTTGTTAAGTTTCACCAACATGCCAGATGATGCCCAGACAATTTCAATAAGGAATTTCACATCACCAAGGTGTTGTCCACTATGATGCTCAAGTCTTTGCAGGCACAGACTATTTAAAACATTGGACAGCAAAGTGGTCTTACCACTTGACACATACCATACTCCTATGTATACCACAAATTAAAGCATGTGTAAACTGGGAATCATGACTCCACAAAGTTGCATTTTGGTGTCCCCATATTGTCCAGCCAAAGCAGAGCTTGGACATGACAGCAAATTCTTCTATCAGGCCAGGGTGTGTCATAGCACCCACCCAAAGCACTGCATTCCAATTGGTCATCCACTCAGGATGAACAGCCAGCATTTCTGTTATGGTATGAAGAGTGGAACCTTACAGTCACGGGGACTTGAGGGGTATCAACACATGGATGGAGCTGATGAGATCAAGCTTAACCTGTCGATCATCCCTAGGCAACCCCTAGTTATAACTCTAGTCAAGGCAGACTAAGATGTGACTTCCATGCTGCTGATATGGAGTACAGATGTGACATGGTGAGCCTGCATATCCACAAAACTCAGGTCCAATTTGACATGAACACTACCTTTGAGGAGGTGGTCGAGAAAGTCTGCAGGAAGTCATAGCAGTACATGCAGAATGGACAGGTACACCTGAGACTCTGGCAGAGCAGGTCAGAGCTGCATTAGTGAAAGGTTGTGTGATGATGGTGTAAGACCAGGCCATCAAAGCCCAAAACCAGTCCCTTGAATGTATTGAAAGTCATTATGCAGTGGCACACCACCACACCATGACAAACCTTTCACATGTCAGCAAATGGAACAGTCCCAGTGAGATGTCTCACAACTTGTCTGCCCTGGACATTGTGCTGAAACCTCTGGTGCACCTGAACATGATAACCATCCCTCAATCATTGCTCAACTTACATAAGACATTAGGGAATGAACTGGTCATGGGAAAATTGTCTTCCAGACTCAGGCAGCCAACTCCTGTTCCTGTTGGGCCACCACAAACCCCCAGGGGTGGCAAAGGCAGCAGGGGCAATGGACCCAAAGATAAACCAAAGGACAAGCAAGACAACACTGCTGGCCACAGTGCCACACCTGCCAGCATGACTCCTGGCACCATCCAGAAGTTGACTCCTAACATAGAACTCACTAAGATCATAAACAGGTTCAAGTGGCAAGAGGGGGTCAAGTTCCCTCTTGCTGGCTTGGGATGTCAGTTCCAAATGGCAGAAGAAATCAGACCATGATGTTGATGACAATGCAATTGTTGTCGATGAGGCAGAAGACAGAGAAGTTAAGGAAATAGGAGACAATGAAGGCAGACCCAGTCATTTCCTGCAATATGTCCCAACTGATGAAGAAGGTGATGATGACAAGATGGAGGACAATGGTGAAAGGGTGCTGAGCTGCCAATAGTGAAAGCAGCACCAACAAGGATTGATGAATGGAAAAAGGTGCAAAGACACCACTGAGAACTATGGAAGCAGGACACATCTGACATAATTGAGAAAGAGTATGACATAACCAACAAGTCACTGGGATTCCACAACTCCTAAATGTTGACTCTGCTGGGCCATTTCTGACCAACTCACATCCATGCCCTCTCTGCTGATGAGACCAATTTCCCTGCCTGAGTCAATTTTGACACAGACGTAGCCAAGATGCTAACCAAAATAAGCTGTACATATGTTTATCATAGTAGGGGTCAGACACACTGACATGGAGTTTGTGATGTGTCTGCCACACTCATAGGAAGCTACCGACAATGCCCCTACTATCATATCTGGCTCACATCATCAAGAAACACTATAAAATAGTGTTCACATGTGGGTTGTGCAAGACAAAACTGCCCAAGTTTATCAACAGTCCCAATGGTCTGTGTGACACCATGACATCAGGCAACACTGACTCACTCTGCACCCACTTTAGCAAATACCACAAGTCAGCACCTGCCAAGACTCTTCCTTCAGAGGATGAGCTCCCTGATGCATGTGGGACTGCATTGCATTAATTGAAGCCAAACTTGCCAAGCACAAGGCAAAGGAGGAGAAGTTCCATTAGAAGAAGGAGAAGGAGGAAGAAAAGGACAAAGAGGAAAAAGCTGAAAAGCAGCAGGCATAATCCCATCAGTGATGACAAGGATGACCAAGTTGATGGCACTCCATGTCCATACCACACAGTCATTGACACACCACTGTACTGCCTCAATCATTAGATGCAAGTTGTTCCAGTTGCTCATCCCATTTATGCCTTCAGACTTCAGATCTTAGATTTGTCCACATGCATTTATTTACTCAGGATACTAACTGAGGCACCCAGACATGTGCCACTGTGATGCACACTGGATTCCTGGTTAACTTGCCAATATTATGCCAAAGATTAGTTTGTAGTTTTAGTGATGTAGTCTTTATTACCAATTTTACATTTTATATCCTTGACTTGTTTGTATTGTTCTCTTTTTATGGTATTAATAAATGTGTATTTTATAACCAATGTGTTTGTTTCACTTGGTGCCAGGGCACCTAATGCCCAGCACATGTAATTTTCAGGCATTCACATGGAGGTGACCCTCCAACAGTAACATAACATATCTTACACAGTCACTCCACATCAGTCAGACATGACCAGCATAGTTGTCGAATTTGGGAGAAGCGCTCATCTGCACATAACTTTAAGACAGTATCTTCTAGGGTATGCCTTGGTCATGGCTCTTTTGTGCATCCCCACACAGTCAACATCAGTCCTATGCATTGGCCACCTGAAGGTGGGCTCACCTGTCATGATGCGACAAGTAAAAAGTAAAATTGTACTCCCAGGCACTGAGGTCTTCTGCCATGCTTGCATTTTCACATAGCATCTCCCCCAGACATTTTGGTGTGACCTCACACCATACAACAGTCAGAAAATGGTTCCTCATATGACTTGCCCTTTCAGATGTTCCATCGTATAAGATGTGAAGCAACTCAGAACATAACTGAGTATCCTTCCATCTTCCTGGCTATCAGTATCCTGGTAGGTCCCCATCTAATGGGTGTGTTTCAGTCTACATCTGCCTCAGCCATTACATCTGGGGCAGACCAGGACTAGGTCAACTGGACTCCTCCAGAGTGGGGTCTGGGCAGACTTGTCCACTCTGGGATGCCCCATCTTGCATCCATGGAATCTCCTGGTACTTGCTGAGGATCCACCCATGAGGCATGTCTCCAGTTGGCCTCAGAACTAGGGCACAACTGATTGTCCTTTGTGGTTTCATGTTCTCATCCTGGCTGGGATCAGTCACCTCATGGGTTGTCCTAGGGACTGTGTCTAAGGCATGTGTGCCAGCACATAATGGAATGGGCTGATTGGCCCCATTGAAAGAAGCAGAAGGCAGTTTTGGTGTTCCATCTTGATATGGCCCTCCTTGTCTTTGATATGGTAGGTGGGGATGCCATCCATGACTTGGCTGCCCACCACATTCGGTGTATCACCCCACTTGTCTTTTATCTAGCACTTCCCTACATATAGCATATTATATAGCCTCATTGTCCTGAGTTTGCCTAGCAGCACTGAATGCCAGCTTCAGGTGCTCCTGAACAGATGCAACATACTCAGGGAAGCACCTGGGCCTCTCAATTTCCCTCAGTGTTGGGAAATAGAAGTCTAGTGGGAGTTGGGGTTGATGACCAAACATCAGGTAGGAGGGGCTGTATCCTGTGATGGCTGACTATGTAGCATTGTACACCTGTACTATTTCTGCCAGGTGGTCTGACCATTTGGCTTTCTTCTCCTTGTCAAGTTTCCTGATCATCCACATCAAGGTTTGATGCATCTGCTCAACTTGTCCATTAGTCTCTGTGTGATATGGACTTGTGCACATTTCTGGACTCCCAGTAATTTGCACAGTTCAGTTACTATGTTACTCATGAAGTTGGCCCCTTGGCCACTCAGCTGATGTGAGGGTGCCCCAAAGATGGCCATGAAATTCCCATAAAGGAATTTGGCCACAGTCTTGGTCTTCTGGTCTTTAGTAATGTAGACTGTTACAAAGCATGTAAAGTGGTCAGTTAAGACCAGTACATTAGCAATCTTAGGTTGCTTATTGAGTGCTACCATGCACTTTATGTTCATAAAGTCAACGTGTAGGAGGTTGAGTGGTAAAGTCACCATGATATGTTCCAGGGGGGCCTGACCTCCATCTCCTTCATGTTTAATGCATCTAATACATCCTTTCACCAACTTCCAGGCCCAATTGGCCATCCCAGACTATCAGAAGCATTCCTGTAGCAGCACTACAGTTCTTGCCCTTGGTGACCCACATCTCAGTGGCATCTATCCAGGCCTTTCTGTCAGTGAGCCTGGGTGACCATGAATAACATCATAGTGTTGACCTTGCCTCTAGGCATGTGACATGCATACAGGTACCCCAAGTGCACTATGAAATTGTCTTTGTTCCAGAGGAAGGCAGAGGCTTCCTCACTCTTTGAGTAATCACCTAGAGTCCTGGCTAGATTCTCTTTCTTCCCAGCTCATATCAAGCTGATAGTCTTCCTTGTGACAGGATCTTCCAACTGTGCTTCTGTCATACCAATAAGAGAATGACAAAATGTCTGCATTGAAAGTAAGACAACAAAATTAATTCAGTGCAGGTAAGCCTTCATTACATCAGTTACAACTGTTACACAAGTTGAATGTATTAAATCAATCAAATCACATGGGACATTTCTTTAAATACCATACTAGTACATGGATTATCAGGTGCATTCCTTTAAATACCATACTAGTACATGCATGCGTAGAAGTTGCTATCTTATTGGTTGCTAATGATCAGTATCAATGTGATTTGTGCAGGGCTTGGGTCAAGCATGTAATTGGTTGGTTGCATTTACCATAAAAAGTAGTGGGTGGTACTGAATATTTTTATCAGCATGATTTATGACATGTGCCATATTAGTGACTACTCTAGGTTATGACACTTCCACCCAGTCAATGGTTGGCATGGACTTGAGTTGTGCTTGAAAGGCTAGTGACTCCTGCTCAGCAACCCCACTAACTTCAGGGGTGTGGGTCCCTTCCCTTTCTGAGGTGCCCTTGGTGATGCCATCTAGGATGGCTTTTACCTCTTCTTCTCCAAGATGCTCTGCTCACTCAGGGCATCAACAACATGATTTTCCTTGCCCTTCACATACTCCAGAGAGAAGTTAAATCCTGCTAGAGCACCTACACATTGGTGTCTGGTCACATCTAAGTTTGGTGTGGACATGACATAGGTCAAAGGATTGCTGTCCATGCATATGGTGAAGGGCCTATAACTCAGGTACTCCTTAAACTTGTTGGTAATGGCCCACAAATGCACCAAGAATTCTGTTTATGATAAACAGGACTGTTCAGTAGCTGGAGTGCCAGCTGTACTCTCTTAGATGCCCTGACATCAGAAAAGGGAATCCCCAATGCAAGTTGTAGAGGGCGACATCATCTAGCCAGAAATCCCCATAGAGTCAAAATATATTGGGTGTTTTGTAACGATTTCTGAAAAAGGATTTATCATTGGAGGGAGCGCCCCGGCACCTCCAGTGGTTGGAGGGGGCGCCTTTTGATATTTTCCTCCAAACCTCTATGAAAATGAAAGAAACGTTTGGCCGTTGGAGGAGGCGCGCGCCGGCGGTGCCGCCCTAAGTTCCACCAATGTAGAAACAAAACCAAAATTAGTAATTTTAGGACAGTTCAATTTGGTACTGTTGATTTTTATTCGGTTTAAAAATAAGTATCTAATCGAATTCACTTTACTAATCAGTCTAATTAGTAACCTTCATGTGGATTTGATTTTTTGATTACATGGTTACTAAACTTTGATTTTAACTTTCATAAAACATTAGTGAACATGTTATCAAAAAATCGATTTCTCATGGAGTGTACTAATTAGTAAAGTAAATTTCAGAAAAACACTAGATCGAAGCATAGTGCGTAGCGTGTTTCCTACTCTTGTGAATGAAGTGCAATTCCATGGCCTGCTTTTATGCCCCAATCAGCTCAACGTGAAATCCTTGTGTCATCAAATGCTCTGAACTGAGATCTCATTTCAAGAGCTGCTCTACTACAAACAATACCTCTATGACTTCATAATAATAATGTCTATATAAACGTGTATCGGCCACAGTAAGAAAGCTACAGCGTGACTAAGAGTGCGACAATTTATTACATTCCCTGACCTCTAGGTGGTACCCGGTCACTGCATCAAATAAATCCGATACGAAACAGACATCAAATTCCCGGTTTTCCGAAGCCAACAATTGGGCGGTAATTATAAATGCGATATCGATACATTTTCTAAAGAAATATTAGCCTGCCAATGAGTTCTATGCTCAACTCTGGGTGCATATGAGGTTTTGTCTTTGTTTCAAAACGAAACTTTATTGAGATACTAGACAAGCTGTCGTATCTCATGCTACAGATTGTGATTTTTAGGTACTCTGTCGCCCAGCCAGCGTGTCATAATATTTCAGTCTCGATAACATCACAGCGGTAATTGACTTGACACGTGTTCAACAAGGAAATGGAATGGAATCTCTTGAGCATTAACTTGGTTCCAATAAATTGATTTATGTAACTGATTTACTACTGCAAAAATTATTGTGCATATAACAGGGATGCTTCTTGTTTCCGAACTAAAATATCAATCAAGTTTTCTTTTATGCGAGACGATGTTCTACTATGTACCAGTAAGTATATAACTGGTAACTCTGGATTCGTCTAGCTCCAACTTAAAAAGATCTGAGTACATCCAACATTAAAAGGTATATCACAATTTCAGTCTTCCCTGCGCGCAAGGAGTAAACAACTGGTCGCACGGACGTAAATTCCTGCCATGTTTATTGCAGTAAAGATCGCCTAATTTGGTACATTTGGCGGATTAGACAAAATAAGCAAATTACATTAGGGAATTTGTTTAATTTTAGATTTCTCGATTAACGTTCGATGGCCAAACACATCTGTAAAAGTTGCTTGTTTTTCTATCGCTAACATGAACATCCGCCCATTTACACTTCAGAACTTTCATAATTTTGAGAAACTTCAAGAGAATGATTTACACACTAAGGTCTTTAAACATGAAAAAGAGATCACCGTCACCGCAGCATCTTTACAACGTGTTTTTACTTGTGTATTTGACGTGACTGCATTAAATTAATTAGACTTCAGCTCACATTGCGTTTAACTTACTTTTTGCATATATGCGTTACGTTTTACCTTTGAAACTTTATCATTAAGAAATTATATGTTATGTAATACATTTTCAAGTCATTTCCTGTTAGCTGTGCTGCGTATCGAAGAAGCTTGCCAAATTCGACTTCCTAGAAGACCCTTGGTTAACAATGTCATGAAGTTGTTATTGTCGTTGATTTCGACAGTTACATCTGTAACGCCAAATACTCTGAAACTGTCTTCGAAAGTTTGAGGTGTGAACATCTGGCTATGCTGTGTGTGAGTTTGTCGGTGACTTGGGTTAGATTTGAAGACACTTTCTTTCTCTCTTGAGTCGTCTTTTCTTGCTAAGGTGGGTGAGTCATGATAAAATGTTACCGTCAGTCTCAGTGGCGACACTCCGATGTGTATGGTCATCATCAAATATAAATTATGATTTAGATCAGTTAACAGAGACAGATGACTAACAAAGTCCTTTTCACCAAGTTTTCACACTACAATTACGGTGGAGCTTATTGGTCAGTTTATAGGTGTAGTAAGGAATCTTGTAGTGTGAACAAATGAGCAGTCTGAGATTATCAAACAAAAGAAAAATACTCTGTGATTTACTTTTTGCAAAGGACACAGTTTGAAGTTTCACGGTTCTGAAGACTTTAAAGCTATGTTTCATTTTCACTTCAATTTTCTAAATGGTATGGTAATACTGTTCCACTAAACGAAACAAGCTCCGCTTAAATGTGAAGTAAGACGTGTATAAGAAGTTTGTCATGTTCCTGGAATCTGAAATTGTATTAAATATTAACGTGGCTGTTGTCAGATATAATTAAGCCATCATGTCTCCCTTACACGAGAGTGCACCACAAGAACACAACTTTCACCTTTACGTCTCAAGGTGAATTCATATCCTCGTCAAAAATCACCTGCTCCCCAACTGTTGTCTACTCAATTATTTATGCCTCTTTACCTTTCTTAGATTTGTAATTCTAAGTTTCTTCAAATTTTACATTGACAAGTTACACATTTGATAACATCTCAGGAAATGCGTAGGATTTTATGAACAATAAAAACTCATACGTTCTTTCACTCGAACTAGAGGACAAAAATATCCTCAAAATATAGTTTTAACGCAGAATTGAAATATTTCCTGACTTTGTAAGAGTGGAATATTCTTGGTTAGTTAGAAAATGAGTGAGTATTGAACAGCTTGACCCAGACAGCAATGTTCCACTTAGTGTCCAATGTGACACATTGAATGTTCAGCTTCATAACTTAACCTCACAAGCTAAGCAGTTGCACACGATGCCGGTTACTTTGTTAATCAAAATCATTACAGTGAAGGCTTTCAACTTACGTCTTTGCAATATTTTTGATATTCAGATACTTTAAATTAAGTTCAATATTACTTCACATAGGTTATTCAAATTAATACCTGTAAAACCCTTCAGTGATCTGATCACTTTTTCAATTATATAAATTGCGTACTCTACAGTACTTTTTTATCTAATCAGCAAAATATCGCAGTTCCACTGTTTAATTTGCATTGTCTGTTTCATTCAATAAACAGAGATAAATTGCCAAGAATGCACTGGTAATTAATTGACCTGCAACATGTTAGTCTTTACCTTGACTGAGTTATTCGGATTTGTGAAATATATGTTTTAAACTGCAGATGTGAATCAAACATTTATGTTACTCTTGGTCCATCTTGGTAAGACATGTCATGGGACATTTCTATTCCAGGTCCCGGATCCATGCGCCGTGAAACTAATGAATTGATGTGCTTCACCAGCTCTTATCCCACTAAACCCTTTACATAAAACTGTTTTGTGCCTCCAAAGCTGTTCAAAGTTCGTTTTTGTCTCAGAAATACATAAAAAATACATAAACATATATTTGATCTTTAATGGACATGACCATTTTGTTCTTGTACTGACCACATCTCTACTAAATCTTACTGTGCTTTCTTGTAAGGCTGGGATCTACAATTCTGGTAATATCTGATTACATTCCGCCCTTTTGCGAATGAACAGCTTTGCAGCTTCAGTTGGACGGTAATGGCTCACTTTGTGTCCAGTGTGACAATTCCCTGCTTCAGCTTCATCAGTTATCCTCTTGGACATTCACAAGACAGTTTTTCCAACATTGCTCATTGTCTTCAAGATTTCAGCAGAATGATGTTTCGAAGAGGTTGATATTACACAAAAATCGTATCAATTGTGTACAAAGCCCCCATAAGGTACCGCGTTAAACTTCTGATACGATTTTTGTGTTCGGAAATACACAAATCTAAACTTACTCAAACAGAAAGAAATTAGTGTCATGCTATTATTAAAGCTCCATCCTACTTTTTTTTAGTTGAGAATCCCTATTTCTTTTCTATTACATGGAGAAAGTTGTCTTTTTATCGACCGGGTTACAATTACAAATGAAGCCTTAGAATGCATGTTTGTTTGTGTCGTTTCCGTTTCGGATCAGTTGTTCTAAGTGACAGTAATTCTTATGACAAATATTAGTTTTCTGGGATTATAATTCATTGTGATGGAAAAAAGTCATTGTTACGTAAAATAAACTAATTGTCATGCCATTAAGGTTGTCTCAGCTAATCAAAATGAGATGTCTATTGGCAAAAAAGCTTTACTGTCACCTTGCCACATCCAACACATTTGACGTTAATTACTCACAAATGAAGATAAGCTCCTATTTCTGGTCAAGTCCATTCTAGAAAGTGAATAAACAAAAATACAATCAATATGTGACAAACTTATTGTTATTTCTGTAGTGCTTACAACGAGAGAGTGTCAATTTCTCTTTATTTTCCGATTGATTTACATTTGTATTTCCCTAACTTGGTTTTTAATGAATACAGCGCAACACAACGCAGAGAGAAAATATCGTAAAATATTTATTAAAGGGAATGTAATGTATCTTATAGTTTTTAGCATCAATCCCTTCAAATAACTTATTATATTTACTAAAAAGCTATTTTTGTAAGTTTTTTAAAGTTTTATAGGTGGTGCATCGATAACAGAAGCTTGCCAAAGTAGGCATATTTGCTAAATTAAGCTGGCGAATTAAATTGGAAAAAAATTTATTGTGATGTCAATACGGCAAATTTCTTTCAAAAATTAAATTGTGGAGTGAGTACAAGGCCACTCATCGAGTCAACGTAGGGTCATACACAGACTTAAATGCTAGACTTAGTATGAATTTTGTACAAGTACAAGCACAGCGTACATTCACATTACTCAAATCTAGCAGTGGTAATGGCAATTTTTGTCAAGCCAGTTGATCAAATCCTTACGATTATTATGAAATTCAGCCTTACTTTGTTGCAGTATCACTAACCATCACCCATCTCCATAAATGGCAGCTTCTCTAAAATAACCTACAGCTTCACCAAGCTGTTCTCACACTGCATGACACGGATTGAAATAAAAATAAATCAGCTCCTAGAAACTCGCTTGTATCTGGTAATCGTTTCATCATGGAAGGAAATAAGCTGATTCTCATATCACTTTACTGCGAATAAGGTACCAATATTGTATGAAAAATGTTACTTAATAATTTGATAATGTTTTTTTTCTAAATAAAAGAGAGAAATTACCGTATTTTTAATACACCCTAGAATTTTTGTTTCCTTTTAGTGCGATAGAATTTATTTTTCATTCGAACGAAAGTATCTATCCTTTTCAAAAGGAAGACTTATGAACATTTTTTCTTTTGATACTGTCTTTGAAATTAATTTTTGTGCAATATCGGGCAATATGTTCTGATGTGTCTAAACCCGAGTTCAACCAATGTTCTCTTACGTATTACATTGTTAAAGTTCACTTGGACCTCATATTTCACCGACATTTGCATTGATTTCATGCCGTGATTATTTGCTGCAGATTACAGATCAATATTACATCGTGTTTGATATTTGCACCTGATATTTCCAAATATGATCCATGGTCCTTCAGGGCGGTTAAAGTGCGCTACAATATCCTGTTCGTGTTTAACATTCATTTACAATGAACACAACATTAACTACAGGCAAGCATTAGCCGTTAACATGGCGTGTCACTTGCCCATTACAAGCACGCATCAGATAAATGAACTATTTACATTGTTGTGAGTAAGTGCTAACGGGCAGATCATTTCAGTCCAGACTTGGACTTTTAAATAAAATCCCTGAGTTCGCCCAGACATTTAAATTATACATTTACATGTGGTAAAATAAGCTTGTCACATTAGTGCCCAGAAAGTATAAAGTTTATGCATTTCTTTTGCGAGGTAAATGTATACTTGTGGTTGTTGTTGGAATGGAAAAACACAATATGAAATTCTATTATTCACAGAAACCGGAGAAAATACACATTCTTTACAAACTTTCTATATTAATCAGGAACAATGAAGGTCTTTGCTTGCGCCAGTAAAAATTCTTGCACAGCTAGTGAGCGCAACTGAAATTTTGTAATACACGCCATTGTAGCAAGCTTAATGTTTCAAGGTTAACTGAAAGCCGAGTGTGTCCCATGATTAGGCTCAATATTTCATCTGTTGCATTACGCAATTGTGTACATAAGGGAAAATAACAGAGCTCCAATATGGTGCCGTATTCTGTATGATTTTTGTGTACTGTTCGTTTGTTTTGTTCACTGCTATTCCTTGTGATCAAGATTTCCTGTGACTACCTTATTATGAGGTGTCCCAGTGCAACTCAGTAACTATCCCCTTGTGCAAAGGCCAAACACGTAATGTATATATGAACTTTTCTGAAATAGGGTATCACTCGTTCTCTGTCCATAGGGTCATTTAACTTTGTCTCCATTTATCGACTTACAACTTATTTTTATTGGCATTCCCAACTGCATACTGTACTCCTGTACCAGATTCACAGTAGCATGCACATCACTTCAGCTGGTCATCCTCAAGCATGCATGGGTCATCTCACAACTTCAGGTCATATTCCAAGTGTTATTCCACTGATGACTACCATTGAAGGAACACATCTACCACATCCACCAATTGTGACAACAGCACCAACACCTCTTCACAGAAGTGAAATTGAAAAGACAAACATAAAACTGACACCATCTCATGAACAGAAAAAAGACGCAGAAGAAGGTGGCTTG
>JBCAUI010062995.1:0-20246 GCA_038406195.1 Haplosyllis anthogorgicola | reverse complement strand
GATGATGTTACATGTGTGCAACTAGTTTGTGGGCCTTTATTTTAACTCTATGTGTAAATATGATGATTCTGGAACTTGATGTCAAATCTATGTGAAAATATGATGGTTTTACATGTGCATAAATTGTACAACATGTTTTAGGGCCACAATTCACACTTTGCCTTGCGCTTGGATGATTCTTTTGTGTTGTGTCCAGGTCATGCATTTGTTTACATTTTGGTTTAGGGCATTAGGGTTGATAAAATAGGAGTCAGTACTTCCTAGGTAGGAATCCGTAAATAGAAGGCAGTATCAAATGCCTTTTGAAACAAGTGGTCGACTGACGTGGCCTCAGCCAAGACAGAGAAAAGGATTTACATTGGGTACCCTGCTGACAATGTCAAGTAAGAAAGCTATCGTCAGTTAAATACTCAACTTTCCATAATAATTAGGTCAAGTTTATCTCCGTCAGAGTAATTATTCGCTTCAAATTACTTCAGCTGAAGTTACTTCAGTTTCATTGGTGATATAAGAAGTTTGTTTGCTACTTTAATCCTATGTGGGCAATTTAAGTACATGAACCATTAACTGAGATGGAATATGAATCCCGTTGGCTGATTTTGCAAAACAAATAAAAGTGAACACATAAATAAATAAAGTTGGAATGTATTATAATGAAATAATTATACAATTAATCTTTGATACATTCTCACAGACAGAAAAAAACTCTACTCTACATTCTGTGTAAAAAAGGAGCACAAATTACGCCCAGTTCAAGAGAGTACAGTTTATTGTTACATTTTAATAATATGCTGTCCAGGGGCTATTTCACTTGCCCGTGGTTACATTTTCACCTTAGCATAGGGTTTCATTATGGCCCGTGGGCAGGGTACAAAAAACCCTCAATGAAACGTATGGAGGAGTTTATTTCTGTGTTTTGCTTTTGACAGATGGTTAGAAACAAATAGAAACGATTCCCTATTACCAATAACATAAGGTGTTTATTAGGCGCCTGTTTTGTCCGGTGCCAATTGAGCCTCATTAAAAGCCGAGGTTATCATAAAATAAATAAAACAGATGCTTTATTGTTGCCCCGAGGGCTAGTGATCAGGTGGGTATGGAGGGGGGGGGGGATGAAAGGGAGGGGGATGATATGTTTTTATCCTTACTTTTTTATTTTATTAAATGATGGTGTTTTAAAAAATTAATACTGGTATCATCAACATGAAAAGAGAACTAATGTCACCTTTTGAAATCTTTTTTTGGATAATAACATTAAGGAACACTGCATCTTCCAATTTTGGATTTTACAGTATGATGAAACGTTTTATAAAATGTAATAAAAAGAAATTAATTGTACAACACTGCCATGGCATTTTTAATGTTGCAATTTCGCCATAAATTTAAGAGATTTTTTTTTCAATAAGTCACCCGCCCCCTCCTTTCCGCACTCCCCCCCCCCCGAGCAAGTATTTAGTTTATTGCCCAATGATCTCATCCATGTTTGGGACATTGCTCGATTAGGTTATAAAACGGTCATGCATTGTCGCCCGAGGCTCCATTTAAAGTGACCTCTGACCTTTGTGTCGGCGGGGTTTTTAATATAACTTTATCATAATTGATATTTCTATTTTGATAACGACTGTTTTTCCACGAACGGGAGCAGACTGTGACAAATGTTGTCCATCTGCATGTCTTTATTCCTATTCGAAATTTTGGTGCCTCAGAATTAAAGTGACAATGAAATATATAAAATGTACTAAATTGATTTCAAACACATAATTTTTGGAAACGCTGTATTTGGTTTTCATCACTTTATGCGTGTGGCAGTGGCAAATGGAAACCAAAATAAGGAGATTGCGTTTCTCTTTAGTTGAAGCATCTCAAAATATTTTATTAGGATACTCTTGATTTTAAATAGTCTTAAAAAATTAGAACTTAGTTAGAAAATCAGTTGCTCAGCATTGCATTGCAGGTTCCCTACTTAATGGATGCTTTTTAGGTACCAGATCAAGAAATTGTAAGAAAAAGTTTCGGTCCAGGAAATGCTGGCCATTGTGAAGTGTCACCTTAAGTTGATTGCAATAGTATAGGCAGGCCAATAGATGTCTCTGAACTCACTGAAATTTCGCCTTGTTCGAGATTTGTTGAATTTCATCAGATCTGTTTTCAAGTTTTACCAGAGCCTGTTCTATTATGAATAATTATGTTATTTACAAAACCCGATGCCAATTTTGACGTCATACAAATAAAGCACTTTCTAACTTGTGTATACACTTATCAAAAGTCAGCTATCTTTATTTGGCTTGTGTCTACTTTTCAGTGCAGTATGTTTGGGTTTTTTTTTAAATTTATGAAGTTATTGTGATTCCTTGTATAAAAGAGAAATTGTGTAATTGTGTTAAAGGTTTTTCTCCCTCCTGTTAGAGTAAATTTTAAATAAGAGAGTTTTCAATGAAGATGTTTAGTTGAAAAATGACGTCAAATGAAATCAGCAGATTCCATCTTAGTAGCAAACGTAACGTTACACGGACAAGTTGACGTAAAAAAGTTGCTTAAACTGTCTGTTTACTTCTTGTACAGACGTATGTTTTATTATTCAGACACGTATTTTATTGGTGTTGTCTGAAAAAACACTCGACAACATATTTAGAGGCATGATATAAGACCAGCTGATTCAGTACCTTATTTAGGTAAACGTTTCTAAATAACGTGATATTTGTTTGCGACGCGATAACATTTCAACTTTGTAAAATATTCCGAGATAAATTGTCTCATAAAATATAAGCTTGTAGAATTTGAGATCCGTTTAGAAAATTAGTGTTGTCACCAAAATCTCTGTATTTTCTAAAACGATTAGCTTCTAAGATTTCCCATTTCAATTTGACTTTCTCTGTCTCTCCTTCACTCTTTTTAATGGTTAATAATAATTTTTAAACGTGCTTTGCTTCTTAAGGTATTGAAAATATGAAACACAAAGACATGACATGCAGAGGATGAAATTCCCGTTTTGAACAAAACAAATTCAAAAGCACAGCATAAAATTCTTTGGATTCTCTTTATTCTTTATGTTTGCAAATTTATAGAAATTTCAAGAGCTGCTACTGAAAGTTACATTGTAACATTGTGATCTTGATCACCTTGTTACTTTGATTATCTTGACTTCCAAGTCTTTCTTCCTTTCTCACTTAAGTTGCAGACAACCTTAAAAATGAACAATATGCTGTTTGCCTACCGAACGTAGTTACGTCTTTCCCACCTTTGCCGTGAGAAATTGTTGCATTACGTCATTTTGATATGAGCACAATTTTGATTTCCTTGGGGGTTGAACATCATCACTCTTCTACCAATTTTCTTTTAAAATCCCAACAGGAAAAATTGAAGTAAAGGACTGCAACCGGTGCTATTCTATTGTTTTTCGGACACTACTGATTTCCTGAGATGTGGTTCTTCATTTTTGAGCTAAACTTCATTTAGCAGATCATTAAATTTCTATCAATTTATTTTAACAGAGTTTCAATAACCCAGCATGAAATTCAATTGTTGGGGGAGTATAAACATTTGATAATAATTTAACGATCTGGATCAGCTCAGAACGACAGGATCTTCCACTCTCTTTCATTGAAGCACTAACCCTAAGATTGTTTTGTTAATTTTGATATTTTTTTTGGTTTTTTTATTGCAGACGAAAAGGATTTTGACCTGGCGTTCAGAAAAAAAAGTGACCCAAATAGTAAACCTAGTTTTTAGCTGACCTCTAACAATAAACAACAATTGAACGATCTTAAAAAGGTATTGCTCACATTAAGTAATAAATTTTAATTTTATCAACAACTTTTCTCATTTAGAGAGCCGCCACACAAAACACGTTTGCGTCAAGTTGTGTGTCACTCGGGCTATTCAAGGAGAATACATACATAACATTTTATCCAAGAGGATAATTTATTTCCTGCGAAGTCGGTGACAACTTTTTTGGAGAGAAGAACTCAATTAAAATCGCCTCAGGTTCTTAGTATGATGAATGTTAGAATGTGTCTGCTTGAAGAAGTGCTGAGGATTGGGGAGGGGGGGCGCAAAGTCACTTCGGATAGGGGGAGTGGGTGATTGATAGAATAGGGGAGGGGGTCCAACTCTTAATGGAAAAGTGTTTTAATTGCAATTCATCGAGGGAACTGATGAAAAATGTGAATTGCATTTTTAATTAGGTAGATTGTTAATGATCCCATTCAATACATGAGATCTGCGATGATTATAAACTTTTGGATCCAATACAGAACCGTGAAGCGTTCAACGTACAGAAATTTATTTTTAACATATTCGTGTCCCGAAATTTCCATCAGTGTAAGAACATTTAAGAGCAAAGAAATTTTACACTGTTATGAAATTTCCGGGCTTTATCAATATTCTAAAGATTATACAGAACTATGAAATGTTCTCTTGCACCTAACATTTATAATATATTTTGGTGTCTTACCTTTTAGTGTTTCCATTAGAGGGTTAAAATCTATTTTTCGAATAAAGACACAGCATGTAATTCTGTTGTTCAAAAAATATTTCAGGAGCTGTTTTTCCATGCCGTCCCCAAGAAATTGTCATGCTTTACGCGGCTGTGCTATTATTGTGGTGGATATGTACTACTGTTTTTAACGTTCTATTTTTTAAATTCTATTTTTCTACCTTTCAGATCACAATTACTATTAATTTTTAACGTCGCGGGACAATTGAATTTCAATTAGATTTCATGGTGGGTTATTGAAACTCTATTGAAGTAAAATTTATGGAAATTTAATGTTCTGATTTGCATGTAACAGTGATAAAACGTTGAACACATCCAGGAGATAGTATGTAAAGTAGAGAATGAAATTTTTGGAACAATGGCACATCAAAAGCACAGCATGGAATTCTTCTGTTCACACTTTTGTTCTGTAGGTTTTCAAATTGATAGGAATTTTAGGAGTTGTATAGCATGATTTATAAAGCAGAATTTTCCCATCCGCATTTGTCATGACACTTTGCATAAATTGTAACACATATCGCATCTCTGCATTTTCGAGATAAGAACACTTTGCAAAGAAATAAGTTCATATCAAGACCTATTTTTACGTAATGCTAAACTAACCAAATAAACACCACTATGACAATCAAGATCAAAACTTTTGATTTTCATTTCTTTGCCACATTTTCCATGGATACAAAATAAATACCTTGAGCGGGTATAACGGTAAATTAATGCCTTATCAAAACGGGCTTTTTGTACCTTCCCAGAAGAATTGTTAAAAAAGCCCTTTTTCTATTCCATCCTATACATTTAACTACATGAAGGGTTCTGTGTATATAATCAGATAAAGATATTTTACAGTGAAAGAATTGTCATTATTCATAGCAAATAGCCGGATTAAATAGCTTATATTTTGCCTGGTTCATTCAGAAGAACTCAAGCGGCCCCCTTGATGCTACAGTAGACCCTGCATCATTGTTGGTTTTCCCTTCTCTCTTTTTTGCCTCTTTTAACTCCTCATTCTAATAGAAGAAAAAGAAACTCTTATGGGGCTTTATTAACCTGTGCAATGCTTTCCTTTGCGTTTACTTGACAGTTATCTCTTCTGGAGTGTTTTTTCCCTTGTATCATGTATGGCCATAAATCTCCCGGTTTATGTCTTTGTGGTAAGCGTAGGAATCTCCGACGGGCAGGCATTGGATGGTATTGTTGCTTCTGTCGTCTTTATGAGGACCCCTTACCGATGGTCTATTCATTGCCATTGTTGAAGGCACCATTTTTCTTGATCAAATTCGTGCCACAAATAACAGAGCAGGTGATAAGGGGCTGTCTACTGATAGTTTCAATGGGAGCCCAAGTCAGTCTGAGAAGAATCTACCTCATATCTCTTTTCTTTTCTCTCCGTGCACAAACTTGTAATAAAACAGGTTCCCAGAGCATTGATAGCAATAATGGCTACCTGGGGGAAATAAAAAGACATGAGATTGCATTTGATTTATCGCCCAGGTAGCCTCCATCACACGCCTAGCGTAGCTTGTAACAAACTACATGTTCCACACCCTGCGCTAAGCACATCTTCGAACAATACTCAAGCGCGGCGACTCGAACAAACTTCGCTCCACCACGCATCCGTGGGTGCGTAATTATTTGTTACAGATTTCACTCCACCACGCACCCGTGGGTGTGTAATTGTTGTTTTCCACTGCTTCGATGCCTTTGAGTTGTTTACTCACATTGTTCACGACTCGCTCGAGCGTTCTTGTACGGCTGTTTGGTTGGGTGCGCGTGTCCTTAAGCGTTGCAGCCAATTCGTTAATAGAGAGCTCATGTTCCACGTTTTCCCCTGCCCTGTAGATATAAGTTTATAAGAGATTTAATTGACAATGTCAAGTCAAGACATTGCACCAAATGAAATCGCAAAATTCCACCTCAGTGGCAAAGTTATTGCACTTGATATACCACACTTTTTCGTGCTGATTGCACAGCAAAGGTGGTTTGCAACTTAACTTTCCAGCCTGGAAATCAACAGAGAACTTACCCAACCATGGTGTGAGCTATCCTTCAAGTAAGGCATCACCTCATGGTAATACGATCAGGTGGCGTTGCAGGCCGCCAAGTTATCCAGCGTTACCTTCTCAGTAAGGGTAGCATTTGGCAATTTCAGATTTCGTCTTACATGTACAAGAAGACATAAAACGGGCAACCTAAACTCCCTAATGATATCTTTACACGCGCACTTACACGCTCACTAAACCGTAGCGTCACATTCATGTCGGTAGAGGAGGGACGGAACCTACAAGTCTCCTGAGCGTTCAACGTTCCCATGTGCTACTGAAAAAAGGATGAAATTGATAATAGGCGTCAATAAAAATGTACTCGATGCTTTACTTTACGCTATTGGCAAATCGGCGGAGTCTGGCTGGGGGGTTGGGGGTGGCAGTTTTGGAATAATGCAATTTCATATCAAAGCTTTGAATTATTTTGTTCTTAAACGTTCCCAAATTTCAGGCGCTGCTTTCGAGGAACAAACCTTTTGATCCGCGATTCTCGCGGAAGAGCAGTGGAAGTAGATATTGTATTATTGACTTTTTCATTGACTCTAACAACAACACAGAGCATTTTCCTTGGAAACCAACTCTCAACAAATTGAAAATGTGCTTCAAAACAATTTTGAGATGTACCGTACGAGGACTTATTTGTTCCTTTACTGAAATTATCGCTTTATGACACATTTTAACGTTTTTTCTTTAATTCAGATTCCAATCATAAATGCATGTCCCACGAATGTGCACAAAGCACAGCTGTTCAACTTATGTAACACTTACTTCACAGAAATTTTACTTATCATTTAATGATGAAAGAAAATTTCTTTTCCAGAGGGTATTTTCCTGAACTTCTAGGAAAAGGTAACATTTCAAGCAAGTTCCATTTTTTTTCAAAGGAAAAAAGTTTCCGAGGCTCGTGTCGTGGACTTTTTATCAAAACGGGGGAGTTACCATGGTTTCTGGTTAGTTAATCCACCGTGATGCAGGGGCGGATCCAGGATTTGGTCAAGGGGGGGGCCCAACTTGTCAAGTGCCAATGTTTGCCGACGGAGTGAAGTGAAGTCGTGCAAGTGCAGCAAGCAAGTAACAGGGTGGGGCCCCAGAAGACCTTGGGGTTTTCATTAACAAATATGCATTCTCCTGTATTTCTGGGGAGGACCTTTTTATGTTTAATTTTTCTTTAGTTATTTTAGTATAGGTTTTCCTGAGTGAAGCAAGGCTAGAAAAAAATTGGAGACATTGTAATGAAATGACACCAAGTGCAGTGAGGCAGGCAAATTTTAGAAAATAAATTGTTAAATATAAAGCCGAGCAAAGCGAGGCTAAAATTTTTTGCAACTTATAGTCCAATTTTAGTGTTATGAGGTGCTTTGGCCACAAAATGGGGGCGGGCCCCCAGGACCCCCCCCACCCCTGGATCCGTCGCTGGTGATGAGAATCTTCTGTGCTTCTGTTTGGACACAATAATTAGCTGAGATATTTTTTACACATAAGACATGTGCAATGGTTGTGTAAGACTTTTTATACATGTTTTTGTTGGCTCCACAGAAAGGGTCCTTTTTGTCCGTTTTTCTTGGGGGATACTGTAATTTCTGTGCAGTTACATAATATTTACTGTATTCTCTTTTGCCGCTTGTGTTTTGAAAACCACCTTGGATGTATTGAAGTTTTGTGCGATGTTTTTCGGCTTACAAACAATTGATACCGTTGCAATTGTACAATACGCAGATTTAACGATTTGTGTAACTTTAAAATGATACATGTACACGTAAGTCCCCCACAGTATTAGGCTTGTGTGTGTAGCAAAAGATACAGATACACATGCCAACTTTGATGACTTTTTTTCTTACTGCTGTCATGAATTCATATCTTTTCATTATGGTTCCTTTGTCGGCGTTTTCGAAGTTTTTTAAAATTCTCTTTGAACAAAGCCTTTTTAATATATGTTTGGGCAGGTCAGATTTGCCTTTTTGTCAAGGGAAAGGCGGATCGTGGCTTTGTGAAGGTTTCTAAAACGAAGAAAATAACATATCATACAGTGTAACAGAATCTAACATCTTATTACCCTCGAGCTTTGCTACTGGTCTACCTCTGCATTCTTACAATGCCTCTATTTCTAGGGTAATTCTTCACTTGGACCAACCCCTCTTTTTCTTTAAGTGATAAAGTCCCTTTTATAATTGTTGTAAAGCAATATTGTAACACATGACTCCAAGTCTCTGTCTATCAGTTACAATTGGGTTGATGTAGTTTCATTTGAACATCATATATTGCCAAATATGTTGGGAATTAGAGGGAAATAAGGTTGGAACCTACTCTAATTTTGTACTGAATTCTGAGTCCATTCTCAGTGTTCATTCATTTTGGATCGACACTTGACGACTGCAATGCAATGCATGCATCATACCCAAACCCAATCCGAAACAGGTTCAGCATTTAAGGAAGGAATTGTAAATTGTCGCGTAGCATACTTTAAAAGGTGTATTGCGGTGGTGAAGGGTCTTACCTACAAGTAATTTTTCAGCCTGCCAAGTGTGAAATGACGATGAAACGCGATAACCTGGTATTTAGCCCGTGGATTGTTCGCCTAGAGGCGCACGGAGACTGGGAAGGGATTGCGTTCTTAACTGAAGGTCATCAAAATTCTGTAATATTACTACTTTAATTTCGTCAATTTTAAATCTTTTTTTGGTGGCAACTTCTCTATGGAATTATTTTGTGGTGCTTTTTCAGGAGCGAATATAGGGGTAGCCCCTGTTAAAACATGTTTGACCGCCGTTTTGGGCCCCTTGAACAACTTTCTGGTTTCAGGGTAACGATTTGACTTTGCTACTGGATTTTAAGGTAATCATCAAATCATCTCTGATCGGAGTGTGGTTCAAAAGTTTGTTTTTTGACGCAAAGACTTAAATGTCATTGCATTCTGATCTGAATATGGGCAAAACTCTATACCAGGTACGATATCAAAGGATGAGAATATACTGGAGGAAATGAAGGGGGTATCATGCTGTGCTTTTCTTTAGAACACAAGTGAAGCTTGTGTTTCTACTGTTTCCGGATCCCTCTGACTTCTTAACATGTGTTATGATTTTGAGCAGTTAATTCTTTTGTGCTCAAAACTGGTAGAAATCATATGGGAAGATTGTTGTATAACTTGCGATCAATTCGCAATCATATTTAGACTTTTTTAAAGTTATCTTTGAAAAACAATACATACAATAATGAGGATGTTGGATAAATTGGTTAAGACGAATGTAATGTATTTCGAGAACAATAGACTTTTAATTGATGTTCGTATCAAAAGCACAAATAGAATTTCTATTGTTCTGCAGATAAATTTAAAATCTGTTTTGTAATATTTGCATCTGTATGAATAACTTAATGTCCATAAAGGCAGCCTTATTTGTATGTAATATACATACTATTAAAAATCTTAGTAACTTAGTCATAAATAGGTCTCAGTATAAAGATAATCGGGGAAATAAGTCAATTTCGAGAAGTGTACACAGTAAAAATCTGTTCTGTCAGAAGGAGAGAAGATTTGGGAACTAAAGCCATTCTTCCGATTTTCCTAGAGGATAAAAGGCTTCACAAAGGTCAGCTACTGAATCACTGGGTCAGTCATTACATTGCAACTCAATTCCTGTGTGCAGTCACCCAACACACGGCGGACACTACCAATGGATCATGTTGTATCTCCGAGGGTCAGATACCAAGTGAGCTTAACCCCGGAGATAACCCCTGTAACACTCTTCTAATGCACTGTCACTGGCTTTGTGTCGTTATTATTAATGATCACAAACTTCATACACAAATATTGACATGTTTTGAAGTGATAAAGTATGTAATGGGTGTGGTGGACATGTGCTTTTCTCAGGAACCCAAGTGCAGCGTGGTACTCTATTGTTTCCAGCTCGTCGTGATTTCTTATGTAAGGGACCTCCCACAATATACTGATACGATTTTTCTGCACTATAACATTTGTTTTCATTTTAAAGGCAATAGACAATAATTCAAATGTTTTCATTATATTTTGGGGGTGGGGCAGATGCACAGAACTGCATCATAAATGACCATAAATGACTGTGAACAATAGCTTTTCAATTGCAAGGACAACACCCTCATGTTCAGCTCCTGAAACTTCTATCAATTTGGAAACGTACAGGACAAAGGCGGGAACAAAATAATTCCACGCTGTGCTTTTGAAGTTTCATTGTTCCAAAACTGATAGAAATTTCAGTAGCTAGACATGTTTAGTAGAATCTGATTCCAATTTCATCGCACAATCCGGATTAAACACTTGAAAAGAGAATTTGGCAAGAACAGACGACCAATCATCCGCTTTTGAGAGTCAGTAACAGAGGATAGGATCACATGAAAGGGACTACGAGGGTGTCAGTGTAACAAGGTACCAGTCTACCTGGGTGAGATGTACATAGACATGGTGCAGTGATCAAAGCCCCCAGTCTAATGAAGGTATCTCCTCCAATCAGCTGCAGGTGCAGGGAAGACTTCCTTCTGCAAACATCTTCCTGCTTGTATAACTCACAGGATCGGAGACGGAAATAGTCTTCTATTTGGTACTTAAAAGAAAGTGTAATGCAAACATGAGGGAGATTTCCTGAGTTGACGTGAGGTGCTTGTTCGTGTCTTTTTATACAATGGATAAAATTCCTATCAGTTTTGCAATAATAGCGCATCAAAAGTACAGCGTGAGCTTCTTATGTTCTCTCTTTTGTTCTTCACGTCACTAAAATCCTAGGAATTTCAGGAACCGTTCGTTAGTAACAAATGAAATTCAGGTCTAGATTTTCATTTTATTATGTGGACAATAAATTTTTTCTCACTTAGTATTTCTATTGAACAACAAATCCATTTTTCTTAGAATGAAGAGATCCGAACCCAGATTTACTTCTCTGTATTTCTGTTCAGGCACAACGTAAAATTCTATTGTTCCCAAATTTCATGAATGTACATACTTCTGTGTTTACAAAGGATCCTATCACACACATGAGATGACCTGATATGTTCACATCCACATTGGCTACAGACGACGTAACCTCTATTAGTGAAATTCTATTGTTTGCAAAATGAAACAAATGTTAGAAACTGCTATTCAACAACAAAAAGGTAGATATCAATAACTTTTCTTTTATTTTGGAAACAATATAAATTTAATCTCTGCTTTTTGTTACATATCATTGATTGTACCTCACACGTGAAATTCTATTGTTCAAAAACTTCAATGTCTTTTAAAAGCTGCATTGAATTAACCATAAAATGAATCACGGTCAAAGTGTTGTTTATTTCTTTGTTCAGACACCTTGTTTACCTGGAAATGAACACCTGGGCGGCGACTTTGATCTCTGATTAAACACAAACTACACAATTTGGAGTATTTTCATTTGACAA
This sequence comes from Haplosyllis anthogorgicola, assembly GCA_038406195.1. Lineage (NCBI taxonomy): Eukaryota > Metazoa > Annelida > Polychaeta > Phyllodocida > Syllidae > Haplosyllis > Haplosyllis anthogorgicola. The sequence goes on along the minus strand of JBCAUI010062995.1, from coordinate 8,312 downwards.
GTTGAGATAAGCATTGCAGGAATTTACCGCATATTTCTCGTAATGCTGCACCTTTTTTGCTGCTTTCAAGCCAATTTACCAATGCTCTTTGTGATACGCCCGGCGGTGTGTTCACCATGTGTTTTCACTGATGCTTTTTGTATATCAGTAATTGAACAATTTACATGTAGAAAGAATTAAAGTTTAGTCAAAACCTTTATGCTACCCTCTCGTGTTTGTGTGTTCATTTTCAAAAATTTCCGCGTTTTAATGCGACTTTTTGAGTGCAATGTCAGACGTAAAAAGCACACAATACCATACATAAAAATGAGGTATCTAGAAAGCCTCAAAATGAACACTTAACTGCATGTTCTGGCAGCAATCAGTACACAGAAATCGTATCAGAACTTTATCACAGTGCCTTATTCGAGCTCACTTAACCGTATGTACACAATTGATACGATTTCTGTGAAATGTGACTTTAATATTAAGCGTTATTCTGAAAAATATGCAACTCTAGGATGGTGACGGGGGAGTTGTACTCCACAAACCTGAATGTCAATGAGTAATTCTGTTATGAGTAATAATATCACGGGATTGATTAATGGTCGCGCTAAAAGCAAATTGTGAGTCAAACACATTGGGTATTAGGAGGTGACAAAAAGTCTGTGAATTAAGTTGTACTACTCTTAAGATTTTGTTAGAACTGTAATTCTGCTGTGGACAATGCGGTTTACATATCATGATCTTGAAAACCTGTCTGTCTGTCTGTCTGTCTGTCTATTTGACTGTCTTCGTGGTTTGCAACACTCTCCACAAACCAAATTCAATTCAATATCACTCTTATCATATAAATGTTACAGAATTTGACTTGTTGCCTTTGTGTATGATAAAATGTAATCCCTATCATTTCTGTCACGGCATTGCCCATTGCCGAATTTGTAGTAGAGACTTTAAAATATTCTTCAGATATGTGTGAAACTGAAGCTGTGCGCATGTTTAGTACTGTCAAACACCACCAGAGGTCAGCGCTGTCGGAAGGACAGCTTCAGCAGCTGCGTGAAGTGAAAGCATTCACTATTCGTCAACCTGAAACACATGACTTAAAGTCCTTGCATCCTCAATTTTGAAATTGAAGGAACTAATTTAAGTGATTTTTGTCAAAGTACAAAATTCGCATCAAATCTGGCCCCATTTTAGGTGGTGTTGACTGGGTACTTGCTGTATGCTTTGAATTTATACTGTATACTTCTTGTCCTGCCACACAGTTGAACCAACTGTCTTGTCCCTGTTCATGTCAGGAAATTAGCGCAATAAATGTACTTTGTTCTCGCCATAGCAAGAAATTCATATTATATCTGGCCCGAAGTACCTGGAGAACCCGGCGCGACGCCAAGACCGTATACCCATCCAATGCTTTAAACATTCAAAAGAAATTCCTGTACCACTGCGATTTTGCGAAATTGTTTTTCACGTGCAACCGTTCAGCAACTCCTGAAATTCTCTCTTTTCTAAAAATAGGATTTCTAGGCTCTCTATTGTGCTGTATGGTACATTACAAAATCAACAAATAATATCATACAGATGTCTTTGTGACCCGATCAAATGTTACGAGGAAGTCATAAGACAGGCATCAAGGTTTTTTCAACACAAGAAAGGAACAAAAAGTTTAAAGCGTTTTGGACTTAAACTGCATGTAGCATGCCAACGTGTTATCTTTGTCGGGTTAAGATAAAGATCTTTGACAACTTGTTAAATTCTTCTGTTAGGCCTACGTCTCACGTTTTTTTTATCTTTTCATGTAAAACGCAATATGACGATAATTCGCTGCGGTCGTGACTTTATCGTCATGCATGTTGCAACAAACTGTAAGGCTTTAAAGTCTTAATGCTTGGATTACATCTGCCGCCGCACTCACAAATTAAATATGAAACAGCTCCTGAATTTGATTTCAATTTGCCACTATAGAATTCTATGCAGAGACTTTCACTCGAACAGAGGCACCAAAACAATGATCTAAAGGACATTTTATCTTCTGATCTTTTCATTTCGTGCTACGGTGCTATACGCATCAAAAGCACAACATGGAAAATCCCCTGTTCTACAATTTTTCCAAATTGACAGAAATTCCAGAGGCTGGCTTCATTTTGTAATTGCGTATTGCAAACTAACCAATACGCTCCATTGTGACTTTTAGGGTAAAACTTTAGGGTGAAAAGGACTGCAAAGATCGACAGAGTCCATTGTCTGGCTGAGTTTAGAGAAAATTTGTAATGGCTTACTTTCTTAATGCCTGCCTTTAAAAATCCTACCAGTGAAACGTAATCCAAACGGTTTTGAAAAAGGACCAGTGTGATAAAAAGGGAAAAAATGTCAACATATTAAGCATGAAAAACTGCAACAAAATTGCCGAACTCTGATCGGTAATTAAGTACAATTTAGTAATTACAGTCTACAGGGTAAATAAGGAGAGACGTGGGACATGCAAGCATTACTGCACATACATGGAAATCAGTTCAATCACAGTGACAGCACAGGTACCCGGAGCCAGCTGCTTCTGACTGAGGGGCTCTATTTTTACCCCTCCTGCCCCACCCTCTTGCCTTTTACCCCAGGGGGTTCCCCCCTACTTCCACCTGCCAGCTTGCACCCCTTGACTTTAAATCCTGTAGCCAGATTTTGGCTGCCTCAGGTCAGTGTTCACCTAATTTGTGAGGAGGAGGGAGTTTTGAAATTTGCCTTTTAAAATCAACAGATTATGTCTTTTGTAAATTTTCTCCCATGTTCTTTTTGGGCAGGATACATATTTGCTTCTTGCATGCAGACTTTATGTTTCAAAAGCCAAATTTGTGTAAATTAAAAAATTAAGCTATTCTGTGTCTACATTTTAGTCTTTGGATCAAAACAACAAACCGTTTTCACAGGGAAAGAAAGGTTATTCGTTTCTGAAAAATTACGAATTCGCGGTATGCTTTTCATTTGAACAAGAACACAACTTTCGTCTCAATTTGATTTTGTCCATTTTTTCAAGTCCTAAACTTGGAAGTCAAATTTCTTCTGTGCTACTTTACCATTTCAACCAGATATCGTTTATACCAGTTCTTTTCGTGTGTATACATTTAAATGGAAATACAGTACTATATATTTTTCTACATGTGAATGCTATGTATAGTATTCTATTAATCGTGTGTTCTGTCCCATCTAACGCATCACGATTGGTACTTTTGCATGGAATGTCTTTACGAGTTTATTTACCAGCTAAATTGTTCATTGAGAAACTCACCGTTGCTTTTTGAATGGAGCATTAGCATGACTTTACACATCAAAGATCATATTTACCAATACAAATTGGCATGAAGTGAGTGTAAAATATGACAACAATTCGGCGTTTTCGGTGTCTTGTTGAGGTATGTGCATGTTACACGGTCATTTTCCATTGTGTTGTACGAGCCACAAAAATACAGTTTTACTGCCAACTTAGATGTCTTTTTCTCTCCTTTTGGACGTTTCGTCTGATGGCCGTCCTCAAAACGCAAACATACTTGTCTTCCTTTCCTGTCCTTTGTTTATCCGTAAGTTTACCGTGCTCACTGTGCTGAGTGCTCAGTATATAATACATAGCGATGTCTGTCTGTCTATCTGTCTGTCTATCATTCTGATAAACTATACATGTAATATAATGAGTTTTGAATGCAACAAAATAGAAATTTGATCATGACCATGAAAAGACAAGCTTGTTCAGAAAAAAGCTAGGTTTAAAATTATTTTTCAGATTAAATATCAGTTTAATTTTTAATTTAGCTAATTCAGATGCTAAGGTGAGGATACTGGGTTTTCAAAAAATACATTTTCTATTTTGTCAGGTTGGTTTTCGGTACCTTGGCCTTTATAATTACTAGTACCCAGTCAGTATCATTCCCTCATGACGGGATGTCAGAATTGCTTCAATTTTCCTTTGATCAAAAGCTTTGCACTAGTGTCGTTGTCATGTCAGCTAATGTCGTCATGGCTGCCAACATTTTTCTAGGAAGATTAATTTTTATGCGATAAGATATGCCAATTTTATTTGCAACTTTTAACCTCTGAAACAATTTGAACTTATCTAAGTATGCTTAGATAGGTGCAAAACAAACATACAAATAATTGAAAACAAAATGTTTGCTTTTCATTTTGAATCTCCAAGGGGAAAAAGTTGACTGTAAAATATATATCATATGTATCATATATTCTACATCATCAGAGAATGAACTGTCTGTTCATGGCTCTTCATTTTGGCACAATAGTTGCGATAAACAGCAAAGCAGGGAATTCTTTTATTGCTGAATGAAGTCAATTTCAGGAGCTGTCACATAGAAACAAGTTGGAGAGATTTTACAGATCATGAAAATACAATTAAAATTTAAGCAAGCTCATTTAATTCAATTGCTGCAAGCAGTACACAATAGCGCATCAAAAGCACAGCGTGAAATTCTTTCGTTCCCTTCTTTGTTCTCTTCCTTTCCAAAATTGTACGATTTCTGTGTAATGGACGTTACACTTTTGATAGTAATTTTTTGATTTGTAGTGTTCCCAAAATTTGATACCAAACCTTAGCATAGGATAGAAATGGCTAACAATGCTGCGTTTTCTTGAGAACATAAGTACAGTGAAAGCTTTTTTCATTACCCCAGACTGTATACTCTAATGTTAACAGCAATTTTTTAAATTGTGATGGGTAATCTAATTATTTACCTCGTGTTTGCATTCAGAAACTAAGACTGAAATCTTTATTTTTACATTTGGTAGTTTTGCATAAGAGACATTTGTGGGAACTTTTCATGGGGAAATGAAGAGGATTTCATGAATAAAGTGTAACATTTGTAGCAAAATACACGTAGTGACAGAAATACATGAAGGTAAACTACGCATCCTATTTTAAATAAATCCCTTTAGGCAAAGAAACATTTGCAAATAACCTGTTGACGACAACAAACTCGTTGTTTACAGGAATTAAATTTTATCTCAAAATCATCAGAAAAATCATGTTCAGATGTCACAGTAACAACATCCCGGTGTCATGGAAACACTTTTATCTTGATGATCTTTCCGCCCATTGTTTTGCCCCATATAATTGCCGGATTTAATTGCTATAATAAGACTGGTAATAACTCAAATATTTACGCTTTCAGCACGCAAATAAATATTCTCATGGAAGGGGTGTTGGTTTTAAGAGGTTTTAGTGCTCATTAGGGGTTTTTAGTGTAGCTGTACATGCCAGCGGATGGATAACCGTCACCTGTCGCCGGTCCCCGAGTCCGTGTATCTATCTGATAATAATACTAATCTGAGAAACTGACAAAATGCCGACACACCATCCTTTGAAGGATATCGGCATTTTAAAAAGAAATGACATTTCAGTTTCATTTAAAGTTAAAGTTAATTCACTCTTGATATATTAATTTCGCACTAATGTAGATCAATTCCAATTTACAACTTTAACTTGTTAGGTAGGAACTCACCTGGGAACTCACCCAACCTTGGCGTGGGTTATCCCTCAAGTAAACCATCACCTCATGATGATGAGATCTCAGTGGTATATAGCTCTAATTGACATACTGTCTGTCCTCTCACATAAGACTGGTACCAATTTTACTAATTTTTCTGGTGAGGCTGTAATTTATCTTATTTCAATACAACCATTTTACATTTTACTATGTTTAAATCTATGACTTTACGAGAGAAGAAACCTTTGCTCAAGCCTCTTCATTTTGGTTTGAGATTCAGCTTTGCAATTCTGAATGAAAGACATAGCATGGAATTCTATTGTTCGCACAAAGAAGAATCATGAATGATTATTTCTTCCCTAATGCCTTTTGCACGGGCACAATTCCTGAACTCGATCACTGACAAATTTAAACACTGTATGAATATTTTGAAATAATGATGCGGTTGTAGCTATAAGTACAAACTAAAATCTTACGCTTCATCTTGCCATAGTGTTGTTATGTCAAGCGTAAAAGAACATTTTTGAATTGGCATAATTCGAAAGCTCTATTTCTGCCAACACCAGGAGTGAGCTGCTAATTTACCTTTTAGATTATATCAATTCGGCATTCCTGTGTCAACTAATTTGGCAAAAATCTCCTAATTTTGATTTGTAGCATCATGTTTTTAAATTAAATAACAGCTAATCGAAATGGAAAGAAATGTATTGCTGGAAATTTTTTGTACTGAAATTTTTGTATTTAAATATGTGACCTGGGCCTCAGTAAAGTAATTTGGTTAAGTTGCTGTCAGCTCGTAAGATTAATTTCAAGACAATTGGAACTTGATATTTTCAGATCAAGACCGACTAGCCAGTCTGACGTTTTGGCCTCGGGACCAAGGATGTTCTAGTTTTAAAAGGTCAAACTAAACATTAAGATCTATCTCAACAGTTCGGAAATATGACCATACTGTCGATCCATATAGCACTTAAACATTCCCTGTTATCTGCCAAATATAGATGATTATCAGGCATATAAATGACCCTGACAACCATTGAGCTCTTTCAAAGTTTAATACCACAATTAAACCACCACAGCGACCAGATGTTTCAAAATGTAACGACCATTGTGCTGGATGATATATGTCCGTATACATTCACACAACTGACTCATCTTTGCCTTATTGTTGGTATTGTTCTCAATGTTTAAACCCAATCTGACTTCACCACTGAGCTTGTCAATGACTTTAATTCAAACAGGAGATAAATTAGTGCTGCAGAACATGTAGTTTGACAAGATAACCACAGAGTGTGGTCGTCTCTTCTTCTCTATTAATGGTGCAACGTTACATCATCTTACATCATGAAAATATCCCGTTTCCAGACCCATACAAAAAGATACATTGTGACATTTTGCAATTTCCACGCAGTTTATTTTCTGCAACAAAATTTAAATGTGTGAGGCAGGTTCATGTTGGTTTCTAAGAAAGGTAACTCATTTTTGGAACAATAGAACCTTCTGTTGTAAAAAGCATAGTGTTCTTAAAATGAATTAGACAACTTGAGCTTGAGTGTTCAAATCGTTTTTTCTTGTCATTTACAAAGTAGTGAAATTGGTACAACAGACAGGAAACTGTACACAGCTGGACTTTTCTGGAAAACACGAGCATATTGTAAATTTCTGGGGGGGGGGGGGGTTCGGAGCCACTGACTTTTTTTTCTTGATATTTTTGACATGATGTTGAGTGTTAACATTAACGACAACGGCAATGCACATTGGTAATGTATAGAAAATTACCATTGGCTTATTTGGTAAGAAGACACGGAATCCGTCCTACTCTTCTTTTGTTGGCGCAAAAAGCACAAAGTTGAAAGTTAAAGATATTGTATTTGTATGTCATCCCAAAACCCCTTAGGCTTTCTGTGACAATTTACAACTTTAGCCTGACGGGAGAACTTCACCCAACTTGTGTGAGCTGTCACCTTGAGGAAACAAGATTTCTCTACTAACATTCCCATGGGTAGCATGTATATCTGTACCCTCTCCACATTCGCCAGGACCATGTGCTATACCTTGATACCCTGAAGCAAGCGTGTAATTTAAGGAAACATCCAACATCTTTACCATTTCCAGGCCGGGCTTCGAGCCTGGGCCCTTCACGTGGAAGCGATCATGCTTACCACTATCCCGCGTCGGTTCACGCTCACTTCTAGTATTTCCAAACCACAAATCCTGAGCTGAGAACCGTGCACAGAATTATTACCACATTACTAAGACGTGATAATATATGGTAATGAATGAATATAGAGTTTCGGTGTAGAGTTATCATAAGAATTTGATTGATTTTCTCACCCTGGGCGGTCTACATGAAACACGGTAACTTTATCTACCCCGATCAACCCTCTCCATCTCTAAACCGTATGGATTCCACCCCAAACTAGTCAACTTCGTTGTATTGTTTTCTTCATTTGTTACAAGGCATGTAAACGGGGTCGCTACGTATGTGGTGCTGGAATTAAAAATTTAATTCAGTACACGGAATTCGTATCAGAAGTTCAACAATAGCGCATTAAAAGCACAACGTGTGGTTGCTGCTAAAGTGCTTTATATACCGGTAAGTCCAATGTGGACAGCACTGTTATCTTTTTATTGTTTAAAAGAAAAAGTGGTCATTGAGGAAACAACAGTACATCATTATACTAACAATTTTAAGAAGCGAAAACTGTCACGTTCCTGACGGGGGGGGGGTGTCCATCCCCGAACCTCATCCCCAACACCTGACCCTCACCTGGGGGGGGGGGGAAGTCCCTCCCCAACCCTCCTCCCCCAACACCTGCTCCTCACCTGGGGGGGGGGGTTCCCCCCCCG
>JBCAUI010062884.1:0-20253 GCA_038406195.1 Haplosyllis anthogorgicola | reverse complement strand
ATGTTTTTTCATAGGTCACTTATTTGGATTTGATCTGAGACACTTCATTTGTATCCATGTGATATTGTAACTAATTGATATTGTCTTACTTTTATGATAATGCCAAATGAGCTCAGGTCCATCTGGACCTATTTTTTGATCATGTTGTCAACATACATCAAATTTACGAAAACCATTGCACAGCTTTACCTGGATAATTTTTTTTTTTTTTTGAAACGTTGCAAACACGCATTGTCTCACATTAGTGATGCTCATCCTTTTGCAGATGACAGGGAATGAATGAAAAGAAATGGTGTGCTATGGGAAAACCAGCACAGTGGTCCCTGCTGACCCTCCTCAAAGTCGTTAGGTGCTTAAGAAAATTCACATGTAGGCCTTATCACTGCGTGTATTGGAGTTGTATGGATACTGTTGGGATGCAACCCATGCTAAAAAGTCCAGATTTCGGCACTGGATTTTACATGTTTTACGGTGACAATGCGAGAAACATTTGGACATTGAATTCTGCCTCTTTCTATGACAGATTTTATAACCAGCAAGAAAACAGAACCAGTAGTCAACAGATGACCCATGCAAGTCCATATAAATTTGTACAAGAAGAAGACAGCCCTATGCCAAGACAGAAAGAAGAAGTTTTGTCGCATGACAGATGCTCAGCCGACAAGGAAAAGAGCAAGAACTCGGAACTGGACATTATTTGTGTATCACCAAAAAGACGTTTTTCAGAAATTGAACATGAAAATGAAGACATTCAAGAAATTAATTTTGAAGAAGCATCAAGTAGTAAGAGGCATAAGAAGCACAAAAAACGCAAACACAAGCATCAGAGATCAGACGAGAAGAAGGAAGTATCAAATATTGAAACGACGGATGATATTATTTGTGTAGATGACAGTTTAGCAGTTGATGAAATTGACAAATTTGCCTCAGACAAGGACATAAAAATCAAGCACCACAAACGCAAAAAGCACAAACATAAACACAAGAGAGAAGAAGGGACGGAAACTGTTACTAAAGCAGTAATAGAAGATATAGTTTGTATTGATGATAGTACTGAAAACTTAGATATAGAAGAAACAGCATTTCAAGAGGGTGGTGATAAACAGCCAGGAAAGAGTCACAGTCAAAGAAGACGTGAAAGGCAAAAGGAGAGGAAGAGATTGGCACAACAACCTGCAAGCTGCAGTGATGACACTGTCACCACCACGTTACAAACCGAAAAACTCGAGACAGAAGAAGAGAACATTGAGAAGTTTGAGCATCAAGGAAAAAGGAACCACGAGCGACGAAAGGGAAAGAGAGAATTAGTAAAGGATGTTATCGGTTGTTTGGACAGCAATCCTTCTACAACATTTGAAGCAGAAGATGATACCCATGAAAAGAATACTGGGGAGTATTCTTCTCACAGCCAAAGAAGGCGCCAACGACAGAGGGAGAGAAGAAAAATGAAATTTGATAATAATGATTCCTTTCATGATAATGAATATAATACGGTAGATGTCACAAATCATTCACCAAAGTTTGAAAACCTTACTTTTCAAATTCCTGAAATTTTTCCCGAACAAGCAACCGTCACAGAGCCGATAGAATCAGTGACGACAGTTGATGTGAATAACGACTTGTGGTCACTGAACACGACAATAGATACTCCAAGTGACATGGATATTGCCAAATCTCCATCTGTTGGTGGAATATACTATGTCAGTGAATTAGAACAAGATTGGCAAAATAACGCTGATAGAGATGCACTACCTTCAGTCAACAATGTTCACTATGTTACCGATTTGGAAAAACAGTGGCAACAGGACAGTGTACGAGCAGACTTAAATCAATCACAAAGTGGCAGTCATCGAACTTTCGATCCATGGCAACAGGACAGTGACTCTCGGGTTGGTTCATCACATCAGTGGACCAATCAGGACCCAAGTAGAACTTGGGACATAGCAGCTCAGCAATGGCAAGATCAATTTGTGCAGGGTTTTCCAACACCGTGGCAAGATTACAGGAGTTTGAATCAGTTTCAGACCCGTAACACTCACACGTCTTCAGACTGCTGGCAAAGTGATAGTAACCAAGCATCACCCATACTGGAGATAGACATGTCAAAACCATACTCGGGATCCCAAGGTAAATATTGTGCTTAACAGTTGTCAAGGCAGCATAACATTCAATTTTCCATACCTATGTATGCAAAGAATACTGAAACACATTTCAAATGCTGTATTAAGTAATTTTTTTAAATGCTGTATTAAGTAATTTTTTTACAGAAAAATTCATAATCTTATTTTTAGGCTGGCTACGCAGGAGACAGTGGGAATACACTGACTACGGAAAAGAAAAAAGAAGCGGTGGGGGAAAAGGAAAGACGTTCGATTTCACTGTTGCCACATATAATGTCCTGGCACAAAACCTAATTTCGGAGAATCCTTACTTGTACAACAGATGCCATGCAGAGTACCTGAGGTGGGAGTACAGAAGTCAGAACCTGTTGCATGAGATCTCCGAACTTAGTCCTGATGTAAGAGATTTAAAGAAAACGTAGACTTAATTTGAGTAATTGTACTGTAAATGGTGTTACCACCCTAACTTGCATAGAGATTAGATTGAAAGTAAGAAACTGTGACAATTACCCCTTAGCATTGTTATGTAGGTCCTGTGTATGCAGGAAGTCAATGTGCAACACTGTGATGAATTCTTTGTGCCTCAACTGAAAAAGCTAGGTATGATTATGGTAACAGTGTAAACAACTGCTTTTACCGACTTTAATTTTGTTTACATAGCCCTGATGGCTGCCATTCTTGTGCAAAATGTATAGGAATCATTTGTAAGAACATGAAATATCAAAAATATTACACAGTGAAATACATAGTTTTGTTTCTTTCATACAGGATATGAGGGTGTGTTCAAGAAGCGAACAGGTGATAAACATGATGGTTGTGCTACTTTCTGGAAAGAGAATAAGTTTCAGTTGGATAAATCTGTTCCTGTCGAATATTTCAAGCCGGGTGTTCACGTGCTGGACAGGGATAACGTAGCCCTGCTGGTTTTACTGAAGCCAAAAGGGAAAATCGAGAACAAAGGATTCAAGGTGTGTGTTGCAAACACACATTTACTATTCAATCCACGAAGGGGTGACATCAAACTAGCACAGGCTATGTTACTTATGGCTGAAATTGAAAAACTGTCTTTCACCAGACATCTGCTCAAAACTGGTCACGAGAAATATCACCCAACTTTGTTGTGTGGAGATTTCAACTGTGAGCCATTCTGTGATTTGTATAAGCTCTTTGGGAGAGGAATTCTGAACTATGATGGTTTGTTGCAGAGGAATATTTCTGGGCAGGAAGAAGGAAGATTAGGGGGGAGGGATATTTACATGGACAAGCGGATTATTCCGCAATCAATTGGCATCACTGATAAATGTCAGTACATAGAAGAAGTACGTGCCAGATGGAGCAAATTTATAGAGCATCAGAAGAGCAGGGATCAAAATAACACAGCAAATGAGCGTCCAGTCAAATTGGAATTTGAAACGGTAGATTTAACAGATGAAACCGCCACTTTGTCCCCAAAATCTTTGCCAGTTGATACAAAAGAGGATGACGCCGAAGTTATTATTGATATTACTGATGACAAAAGTGAAAAAGCAAAATCTCCTCCCAAAGGTGAAACTAGTGAGGAAACGCCGCAGCATGGAAATTCTAACAAGTCCTTAGCGGAAGAAACTTCGAAAACTGTCCAATTTGAAGAGCCTTCATTTAGTCAGTGCACAGGTATACTGTCTCACAAAGCTAAGTTCGTATCGGTTTATGACCATGAACATCAGAATGGCAGACATTATGAGAAGGAAGCCACCACACATCATGGTCGGGCCAACTGCACTGTTGACTATATATTTTATTCAGTGGAGAGCAGGCAAACCAGAACACATAAGAAAAAGTTCAAGTACCATGCAGTGAATGAGGGAAGGTTGCGACTGGTTGCGAAACTGATTCTTCCAAGCGAAAGAAAATTGGACTCAGCTGGTTGTCTTCCTAATCAAGCAGTGTCTTCTGATCACACAATATTAATGGCAAAATTTGCACTAAATTTGAGTAAAAAGTAAGGTTAAAATGTTGAAATTCTATGTCAAAAATGAACAATGGGACATGTGGACAATATGCATTATATCCAAGTTATATAATGTTATAAGTTATAATGCATTATTTTCAAAGAAAATTTGTACATGAACATGAAGTAAAATAACAATTGGTCAAGATTTGAAATAATACATCTCAAAGCAAAAAAGAAAAACTGAAGTCAATGATAATTCACTATATATAAAAAATTAACCTGTGTGCCTTAATGTTGATTGTTGAATAAATATTTTTGTTTACTTGTACACAGGCAGGTGTTTTGAAAATTTGTCGAAGAAGATACTTTCCATCGTCCTGAAATATTGCAGAAGTCTGAAGTGACATTACTCATATTTTTAATTTAAACTTTTGTCCTTCTCTTAAGCAGTCTAATATGCTATCACATGACATTTGTGATAGCAAATGTCTTGCCTCCAGGCAAATGCTCTGGTTTGTTTATCTTCAGTAGGTCAGTGATTTATGTGGCAACAGTTTTCTGGATAATGTTACATTTGAATTGAAATCTTGGTCTCAGAACACGACATTCAAACAGGAAGTAGACTATGTAGCCTGCTAAGAGAAGAATGCTGCCCATTGAAAAGAGAATAGTTGATCAAGTGAAGTTCTAAAATGGCTTGAAATTGCAGTAGGTGAGTGCCGTTTTTTAATTCCGTAAAATTTCGACCGTTTAAATTGATAATCAAATAGAATGAGGCCTACAGCTTGGACTTTTTTATTATAACACAAAAACAGGGCAAATTAAATGTCTGGACAACAAAGAACGGTGACACATGTGGATGGCAGTGATACCATGGCATCAGAAGAGGGAGACTCACAGAAACAAAAGGATGAACCAACAGACAACACAGTACCTGTTCCGAAATGGTGTGTTTGCTGTTCCATAGTCTTGCTAGTTGTCGCCTGTGGAATGGTGATTATGGCGGCTGTGGCGGCCAGTGTCAGACCTCACTACTGGGTGCCTCCAGAGGTAAACTACATTTCATATTTGATATCATCCACCAGAAATATGTACTATGAGGTAATTATACATGTAGTTTGTCGAAGAAAAAGTAGTTTCAAATGTGCACGTATTTCTTTTTATTGTTGTGTATAAAATACATAATAATGTTAATCATTCAGTCAATTTATCAACTAAATTTCTTTCAGCTTATGGACAGTATGGGCACGGATGGTGTGATTATGTTCAGGCGTTATGATAGGGATGCAGATGGTGTCCTGTCGATGGAGGAGTTTGAGCCTTTGGCACACAGACTTCTTGAAATAAATGTACGTGTGTTTTAGTAAGAACATTTTATTGTACCACAGTTGTCTGCAACGATCTCATTGATATGTGATGATTAAATCAAATGTGATTTATAGAATTGAAGATGTACGTTTGAAATTTACATGAATTTGCTACATTAAGCCAACGTGAAATTGTTGTTCTACAGGACACATACAACTATGATGAACCAATCAGCAAAGAATCTGAAATGTTAACCGTGCATGCCCATTTCAAGCCTCTGATTTTGTCGTCACTCACAAAGGACACAAAAGCGGTAAGATTTTCAGTGCTATAATGCTATAATTAAAATAAAAACAACAACAATTTATATTTCTATGGGTTACGTTAAAACAATCTGATACATGTACTTTGTAGAAGCAAAAGACTCTTGATCCACTCAGAGGTCTGAAGACGTGGAAGAAACCAGAGATGGACTGGAAGAACTTTGCAGCTTCAGATTTTGCTGCCCTACTTCCAGAAGAATTGTTATCCACAAATGTTGGATACACATATTCATTAACAGGTATAAAATATAGAATGGTAGTTCTTTACAATGCATTTTCAACAACGTACTTTATGTACAATCTGATAAATATGGCACAGCTGTTAATTATTTCCAATTTGTAATGACTGTCTGTCTGTTTTTGCAGGTCTTCCAGAAGGTATGGAGAAAGGTACCACATTATCCAACAACCGGTACTTTCCACCGCACTTGGTAGATGCCACGGAAATCATGATCCACCGGCTACTTGCTTTGTTTCACAGTCGTCCATTTGTGATAAGCCGCTTTGCACCACAAGGCGCCTTTGCTTGTATCAGAGCCATCAACGATAAATACATTGATGTCATACACAGGTATGGCACATCACATCTCTGCCAAGAAGCGTTGATAATTGTATGGTGTTCCAGTGACACAAATTAAATCCGTGGAAATTTATTTACATTTACATTATATTGTATCAATATCACACATAATAAACAGAATTTATCGGATGACCGGACTTTTGCTAATTCATAAACTTTGTATTTTACAGGGTTCATGCAGAGTTTCAACTAAACAATGCACCATTCCATCCATTTTGGTTTACTCCAGGACAGTTTACTGGTCGTCTAATAATTTCACGGGATTTCAAACATGTACGGTACTTTAACCTAAAAGTACCCACGGACAAGAAATTGAACGTTGGTAAGAACTTAATACTACAAGTACATACATTTACTGGCCACTTTGTTTAATTTTTTTCTTAAATTAAAGACTTTAGAGCAATATAAAAATGTTCATTTGGTCCCAAAAGTTACTCAAAAGTGTTTTTTTTAAAGTTTTTGTTGGATCAGGGTCCATGTGTGGGACCCCTGTTTTGGACTTTGTGTGACCGTCGCCATGGCTTTTAAATCCAGGGTGGATCTCTCCCATGCACTCTTACTTGCTTGCATGCGGTGATCCTGAGGGTTACATCTGATGCAACACCTGCCTTTTCCACCAATAGGCGTGTACACTGTACACATGCATACGGGATGGCTAGCTGGGCTCCTCTCGCATGCATCAGCCAGGATTTGAACTGCCAACACAGTGGTGAGATGCTCAGTGATGCGTGACTAAATCAAACGTGCTAACCAACTGACCTACTCCACCTGCACTTTACTCAAAGATGTTGTTATTGTAGACATGGAATTTCTTATCAAGCAGCTCGGTGACAATAGTGTTGAAGTGGATATTGGATTTATCCCTCAGATGGAGCTCGTAGCTTCACATCCCTCCATGCCGGCCGTTGATGGAGATATGGACATGAGAGAACTTCCTCTCGCAGTATGTGTGTTACCCAATCATCATATTTTGTAGACTTTCTCTGGTCAAGTGGTAAAATATATAATGTCTTTTCATAAAAAGTGTTCTATGAATATATAGTCCGTTCTTTTTCTTGAACAGAAATCACAAGCAGAGATTGATGAAATTTTGTGGACCAAAGAAATCAGTATGAAGGAAGCACTGCATAAAATCGAAGTGAAATTCTTCCCATTTAAAAAGGTCAGTTAAATAATATTTGCACATATTTCCAACAATTAACTGCAGAAGATTGTCTTTAAAACAAAATTTTTCCCACGTCTAAAATCAGTAAAAATACACAATACCTGATAATTAAATAGATAGGTCATCAATTTTCTTTGAACAATTTAGATTCCATACTACAACTTTCCCGAGGTCTTTGACAGAGCCAAAGAGGAGAATAAGCTGGTGCATTCTGTGATTCTGTGGGGTGCGCTTGATGATCAGAGCTGCTGAGGTTCTGGGCGTACTCTTCGAGAAACCGCGCTCGAGAGTTCGCCCGTTATGGAAATACTCAAAGAGCATTTTGTTAGTACTTGGGTCCTGAAGGCTGAACTGATAGTACGATAAATATTCTGTTAGAATTATTGAATTTTTCCCAAATTAATCATGCCGTTAACTAGTTATTCATGGTGGGATTTATTGTGTCTAAAATATTGTGGTGATTAACACATGGGAACGTTTATTCTGTGTCGCATAGAATTCTTTAGGTGCTAGCAGCTCGTTTTCATGAACTTAACACCCATCCTTTAATGCAATAAGGTTGCATTATGTTGGTTTATAACGTAATGTCCACAGGGTAGTGTTACATTATAAACCAACATAACATGATGTTTAACGCATCAATTTCTAGGATGTGTTAAAGGCCAATTTCTTGGAATTGGATACGTTAAAGCTTTGATTGTTGCATTAAAGAATGGGCATTAAGTTTATGAAAACCAGCTGTAGATCTAAAGCAAACATTTACCAAATCATGTTTAATTTTGACATACTTATTAATTTATGCAGGAACTGAGAGCAGATAAGTCTCAACCATCCATGGCCAGCATTGCACGTGAACATCTGCGCACCTATACATTCCCTGTGATGATGATTCTCTCACTCTCTGATGGGACTATTGTCCATTCAATGAATGCTAACGATCTACTTGATATAGGAGCAGAACTGACATCATTTCTAGAAAATGGGTACTTCGTCTCTTTCATTATGATCTTTGATTATTAGTTTCTTTGTTATGTAGTTCTGGTGGTACATGCATTTTGTAACAGCTCACAAGTGGCCATCTTAAATGGTTAAAGATAATTCATATTGAGAGTAAAATAGCAATCATATACTGCCGCAGTCTGTATTTATAAATGTTTGTTTAATTGTAGGTTTGAGGACCCAGCTTCGGTGAGCTACACAAAATTTCTACAAGCAGGTTTATCAAAAGCTGCAACCGTCCAAGAAGGATCTCAGAATCAAGTGCCCAATGCAAAAAGTGAACTGTAAATTACTATAGATTAAGTAAACAATTAAAACCTCAACCGTGATGACAAAGACAAAGCATAAGCAAATTGTGTTTTACACTTTTATGATGTTTAGACTGTAAAACCTTTAAAATGGTTCAGTGTGAACTGATGCTTTGTGGAGAAACACAATTTTCTTTGCTTTATCGATCAATAGCAGTAGACAAGTCCAAAAATCCAAAGACATAAAAAATAACCGTTACGTTTGATTGTAATGTCAACAAATGTGCATGGATTTTTGTACTGCTTTCAGCATGCATACAACTCGAGTATCACCAGATAAAATCTGAGTCACTTCGTCAAGTGTAATGTATACGTACATGTATATTACCAAGAATGAAATAGACTCCACAAAATATGAATGATTCACTTGAAATAGCAACAACTGATTGTTTTAATTTATGATGTAATCATTTTCATGTTGTGTATAAATATTATTCATGTACATGTACATCAGATTTAAATGTATCATAGTTTTAAATAGGAAGTTGATAATTTTGTAAATTTTCCAAGTGCATGATTCTCTGCAATAAAATTCCGTAATGATTAATTATATTTGTTTGGTCACACACGCCAATCATGGTGTTGACAATTGACGGTCGCGAGCGATAATATAACTTCTAGTGGAGGCAGCCATATTTAAATGCCCTGGATTGCTGCCAATTGATTGGTTGTTAGGTGGCCACGTGATGTAAATGCTTTGGCGGCAGGGAAGATGACGGGTACCTGTCAACACTGAATTTCGCTGTTTTATTTAAATTTTACATCCTTAAATAGATAGCAAAATATCACAAACATGGCTCTAAAGACTGCACCTAAATCTCAACTACGTTTGGAGTGGGTTTATGGCTACAGAGGACATCAATGCCGCAATAACTTGTTTTACACAGGATCAAAGGAGATCGTCTATTTTGTCGCAGGTGTTGGGGTTGTTTACAACCAAAGGGAACATCGACAGAAGTTCTACCTGGGTCATGATGATGATATCATAAGGTTTGTTTGTAAATACAGTTTATGATTTGATATTGCATTTGACGTTTTGAAGATACCTTTGCGTGCATTTCGGTAATGTGCTTGTAAAAAGCAATTGCACGAAACATGCACAGACCTGCATACACATTGATCTGAAACGACAGATCATGTTTTATGCTGTTTCTTTTTTTTTTGTAAATCTTAAGATTTTAAAACAGTAATTTGAAATGTTAGATAATTCACTACCTTGTTGAATCCCTAGTTACTTATTACGAGTCCGTTGCAGTTTTTAGGCAATTACGTTGAAAATCTCCCCTTTCATGTATGTGACGTTTGCACATAGCCATTACAACTGGCCACAGGAACAGTCGTTATCATTACATGTTCTGCCCTAATATATCAACTTACTGGTAAACCGGCGTACACAATGACTTACCACAATGCCTTTTCTATTTCAGTTTGGCGCTTCATCCTGAGAAGTTACTAGTGGCGACGGGACAGGTCGGCAAAGATCCCTACATCTGTGTATGGAACTCAATGACGGTGAAAACCGAGTCCATTCTAAAAGATGGCCACAAGCAGGGTGTTGCGGGAGTGTCGTTCGATAAAGAGGGAAGTGTAAGTTGATTGAAAATTATGTTTTCTCCAACTTCAGATGAAGACTTTTATTTCTAACCTTTTGACCAAAGACTTCACATTTTAAGGCCGTAATTTTCTGTAAGACTGTGTATGACAGGTTCTTAACTTTGGAAAACGAAACCATATCAAGAGAGAATAGCTGACACTGAGATTGAGTGAGTTCTCCACGAGTAATAGATCGTGTGTTGCCACGATGAAGGACATACTAAGACAATGTACATCTCTTTTAGATCAGTTTAT
Source organism: Haplosyllis anthogorgicola (assembly GCA_038406195.1). Classification (NCBI taxonomy): domain Eukaryota; kingdom Metazoa; phylum Annelida; class Polychaeta; order Phyllodocida; family Syllidae; genus Haplosyllis; species Haplosyllis anthogorgicola. The sequence goes on along the minus strand of JBCAUI010062884.1, from coordinate 9,669 downwards.
TAAAGCAACTCGTTATTCATGTACTCAATTGATTACAATAGATATTGTACAGGCCTCGGCCTTAACGAAACACAGTAAAGGTGTAACTAGAAAATTAATAATTTTTACCCGTCTTTTTGACGGACATCCGGAGATGTGTACGTCATTTTGAAATTTTGTCCGTTTTGGCGGAAAGACGGACGTTAAAGTCGAGGCCTGTGTGTATATTCTTTTCTTTGTTTAAAAGTTGAACCTGTGATGAAAATATTGCATACATGTATTTACAATGAATAAATATTTTGCACACCACAGAGACTGGTGTCAGTTGGACTGGACCAGCAGAGTACAATTAATGTGTGGGACTGGAGAAGAGGAAAGATCCTTGCGACAACAAGAGGCCACTCTGATAGGGTAAAGCACTGATGACCATTTTTGTAAAATTCTAATAAACCTGAATAATGAGTGTTTTGGGCAATTTTCCCATTTCAGCTAAAGTAATGTAATGGTGTCTACTTCTGAGGGACCTAATTGTAGGTGATTTCAATAATTTTATCGCTTAGGTTTTTGACGTCCAATTTCACCCGTTCAAAGACAACACTGTCGTCAGTTGTGGAGTGAAGCACATTAAATTCTGGACGTTAAGTGGCAATGCACTGAATGCGAAAAAGGGAGTTTTTGGCAAGGTTGGAGAGATTCAGACTATGCTTTGCCTTGCTTTTGGCCCTGATGACATCACATACTCAGGAACACTCAGTGGTGACATATATATGTGGCGAGGAAATACTCTCATTAAAGTTGTCCAGGCAGCTCACGAGGTAAGTTGAAAAGAATACTATTTTAGGTATTACATGTAATTGTATCCTGAAGTTTCATAAACTATTGGCTACCATTCATATGTAAATTCGCGATATGTCTTTGTAGGGAAGCATTTATACCCTGTGTGGTACTGACGATGGCTTTGCATCCGGGGGTAAAGATGGATGTGTACGATTGTGGGATTCCGACTTCAAACCAATCACCAGGATGGATCTTGCTCAGTCTTCTGACGGTTATCAAGGTAAAGAAATGTCGTTTGCACAGAATTGCTTTTTCTAAAAATCATGCATACACTGCTCATCTTAATATAAAATATGTAGCACGGAATCATGAAGTAGCAGTTCATCTGAACACTACAATATCTCCAGAATTAAAATTGTTGTAGGCTTGATTGTGAGGAGTGTAGACTGGCGTACAGATCGAGTGTTGGCAGGAACACAGGATGGCGAGGTGTTTGAAGTTTCAGTGAGTGATCGTAGTAAACCCAAATGTCTTGTGCAGGGACATGCAGAAGGAGAACTATGGGCATTGGCCGTTCATCCGAAGAAAACCATATTTGCAACTGGAAGTGATGATAACACCATAAGGTGAGTCTTGCTTCACATTAAAAACAACATTGTTGAGATTAGTATATCTTTGAATGCTATTTTTTCATGTTAAATAGTCTTACGTTTCATCATTATCCTCTTTAGGCTGTGGAACATGCAGGGCTACCAGCTACTGAGTAGAACTACGGTTGATAAACCAGTGCGTTCCTGTGCATTTAGTCATGATGGTTCCATGCTGGCTGCGGGCATGTCAGATGGTTCATTTATGGTGCTCAGAACTAAGTAAGAATAATGTGCCAAGATGTTACAGCATTTATAACTATTTGAAATATTTTATAAGTTACATTTTTGGTATATAAGTTTTAAATGCAGTGGCCTCAGTCTGAATTGGCAAATTAGCAAATTTTTGTTCACTTTCAGGGACTTGTCAGAAATTATCCATATCAAAGATCGCAAAGAAGTCATCCATGAAATGAAGTACTCACCCGATGGTCAATACATAGCAGTTGGATCCAATGACAACTATGTTGACATCTATTCCGTGCCTCAAAGATATAAGAAAGTTGGACAGTGTTCGGGAAATTCAAGTTTTATTACTCACCTCGATTGGTCGGAAGACAGTAAATTCATACAGACGAACAGTGGTGCTGGAGAGAGACTTGTATTTAAAATGCCAAGTTAGTTTCATTCTTAGCTATTGTGTTTAATTGTCGAAAATGTTCATAATTAACTATTGTACACACACTTGTTAATGCTACCTTCCTTCTAAAATTTTTACTTGTTTTGTTTCAGGTGGAAAACAAGCGACAAATAAGGATGAAATTAGAGGAATCCACTGGGCAACATGGACCGGGGTATTAGGCCCGGAAGTAAATGGTATCTGGGAGAAATACACTGACACCAATGATATTAATGCTACTGATGCTTATTTTGGAGGGGAGACTGTCGTAACTGGAGATGACTTCGGATTAGTGAAACTCTTTAGGTTTCCAAGCTTGAAGAAAGGTACATGTACTTTATGAAGCTGACATGAATAAGTTGTACTGATGATCGGTTTAATGCCGAGAATATCCTCTAATGTCATATTTTACAGATTTACTTATTAATGCATTTGTATTTTGTCATTTTTCAGGTGCTAAATTCAGGAAATATGTGGGACATTCAGCTCATGTAACAAACTGCCGCTTCTCAGCAGATAAGACCCATGTAATTACAACAGGTGGTGGAGACCATGCCATATTTCAGTGGAAGTACCTTCCGGAAGGAATAGGAGCTGATGATGATATACCCGATCAGCATGGTAAAAAAAATAAGCGTGCTTGTAAAAGACTACGTAACTAGTCTGTAGACTTTGAATTAATTTATTCATATTCATGGAAAACTACAAGAACTGTCAAGACTGTCACCTGATTGTAGGTGTGAGGCAGGAAGCCTGTGGCACCTCTTCAGTCTCTAGACTCCAGATGGATTCTGAAGCAGGGATGCTGTATGTCATCCTTTAACAGTGCAGAAGAAAATCATTTTAACCCAAAAAATTTATTATGCACTGACAATTATTTTTGTAACATAAAAAATTATGGAGACTTGTGGGTTTTTTTCAGCATATGTTGACTCAAACAGTGAAGATAGTGACAGTGACATGTCTGATGTTGGTGAACTCGATTCTGACCTCGAAAATGAGAAGCATCTTCGTTATGATCGAAAATTGTATCGTGAGGATATGAAAGTACTCAAGAAGGAAATGAGGGCAGACATAGCACCCGGACAAAAACGAAACAAAGCACCAGACCATGGACTTAAATTGGAGTTTGTACATGGGTAAGAAGCTTTATGTCACTTAGCTTTGGTGCAGAATGCATTTACACAGACAATTAAGTTCATTAAACAAGACAGTCCCACAGGTAGCCACTTTATTCTGTTTCAATTCCCTGTGTGTGGCTATATGGTACATTTGATGCAGACCCTTTACACGACTTTACATTTTGTTTTCAGGTACCGAGGTTACGACTGCCGTAACAATGTATTCTACACCCAGACTGGGGATGTCGTGTATCATGTTGCTGCTGTTGGCATTGTCTATAATAAAGCTAAACACTCCCAGCGTTTCTACACCGAGCACACCGATGACATATTGTGTCTTTGTATTCACCCATTGAAGGACATTGTCGCCACTGGACAGGTAAGAGTATTACACTTGTCACATACCCATATTTATTCGAATAGAAGCACCCGGTGCTTAGACCAAATTTTAAAGGGGTACCTCTATAAAAAAAATCGAAAGGACCAATTCTGCACATGAACCAAACAGTCTAAGACATGATTTCTGTCACCCAAAAGTTGTCACACAAGATATTTATGTAATGTGACAAAATGTAATTATCAAAAAATGACCATATTTGAAAAAATATTTAATTTGTTTTCTTCCAAAAACAAAGTGTGCTTCAATTCGGATAAATACGGTATTTGTTACTGTATGAAGCAAATATCATCTGTAAAACCGACATGTAAAAGCTTTCCAGTGTTGTTTATGCTTTTAATATTTTTTGCAGGTTGGTCGAGACCCTACAGTCCATGTCTGGGATGCTGATACTCAAAAAACTCTTTCAATTCTGAAGGGCCAACACCAGAGAGGTGTCTGTGCTGTTGATTTCTCAGGTAAAGATTACGTTTGCATACATCTAATTTCACAAGCAGCAGGAGATTTTGTTTTTCGTGCAAATTTGTGAATGTCCAGTGTTGCATCCAAAGAACCGTTCATAGTAATATTTAATTTGTTGTAGCCGACGGTAAAAGACTCGCCTCTGTTGGCCTTGATGATAATCACAGTATTGTTGTCTGGGACTGGAGAAAAGGAGAAAAACTGGCAACGACAAGGTAGGCAGATTATTTTCATTGCCATGAATTATATGATTTAATTGGTGTATTGTTATTGGTAATTTGTCGATTTTCTGAAATATGCCTTTTTTGTCTGCAGAGGTCACAAGGATAAGATATTTGTTATCAAGTGGAATCCACATGAAATGAATAAACTGGTAACGGTTGGAGTTAAGCACATTAAATTTTGGACTCAAACAGGTACATCTCATTCAAACTTAAGCAGAAGTAAATAATCCATTTAACGTGTAAATTTTACAACAAAAATTAAGTGATTCTGTGTAATGATTCCGTGTAACTGATTTTTTTAGGTGGTGGGTTCACATCAGCCCGAGGTACATTTGGCAGTATCGCTAAGTTGGACACAATGACGTGCATTACATTCGGCAAAACAGCTGAAACCTGCTACTCAGGAGGAGAAAATGGTAGCATTTACATCTGGAATGGTCAGACTCTGACAAAGGCAGTGAAGGCCCACGAAGGCCCATGTCTTGCCATGCATTCTCTGGATAAGGTAAGAAGAAATGACAAAGCAGAATGTTTTAAGCATTTTTATAGTGTTAGTGTTCGAGTAATGTACATGTATCTTTGAAGTTGGTATACCTATTATTTATTTTGTCCATTTAACTGATTAATATCATGTTGCTTCCGTTTCAGGGCTTTGTAACTGGAGGTAAAGATGGAGTTGTATCTCTTTGGGATGATCAGTTCGAACGTTGCCTGAAAACCTATGCACTGAAACGTGGAAATCTGGCGCCAGGAACCAAGGGCCTTTTAGTTCAAGATTCTCCACCCGTGAGAGCAATTGTTCTGGGTCACGGATTCATACTAGTGGGAACCAAAAATGGAGAAATTCTAGAAATAAGCAAAGATGGTCCTGTTAACATTTTGGTTCAGGTTAGGATCTATATTTGCCAATATTCTTCGAATTTTTTGAGTATTAGTTCTCCATTTTTTCTCGTCTCCTTATTTGCATTAATGCAACCTTTATGAAATGTGCGTGCATTTTAAAGGGACATTTGGAAGGTGAGCTGTGGGGATTGGATACTCATCCTAACCAACCAATAGCCGTGACCGTCAGTGATGATCGAACCCTCAGGTTGTGGGATACAACTACCGAACATAAAATGATTAACTACAGAGTCCTCAAAAAGCCTGCCAGATGCGTGTGCTTTTCTCCAGACGGAAAGGCAATAGCCATTGGTCAAAAAGACGGTAAGTTTTCTTTCTTGCCTTAATTGACAAATTTATGTGAATGATTATTATAACCTGAAATATGCAGATAGGAAATTGTCTAGTGTACAGAGACATATGTATGCAAAGGGGATAATGTAGTTTGAATATTTTATTTGCAGGCAGTTTTCTGGTGATGAACGCAGACACCCTGGAGGATATCACTTCATTCCATCACAGAAAAGAGGAAATAGCTGACATAAAATTCTCACCAGGTACCTATTTTGCATTAAAATGAAATGATGAAATAAAATTAAAATGATGATTGTAATGTTTTAGTATATGTATATATAAATTTGAAGAAAACTCACATGAACTGAAGCTTAGTCAAAGCCCAAGTACTGCCTTGTATGCCTCCTGTAATTACGTTTTTGTGCATGTTTTTGTCGACACAAGGAAGATTTCGAGATTCTGCAAAATACTCAACATCTTAATTTGCGACAAAACTTAGAATGATATTTGCGTTTCAGATCCCGGCAAGTATCTTGCAGTAGCATCCCATGACAATTTTGTGGATATTTACAACGTGATGAGTAGCAAGCGTGTAGGAGTGTGCAAAGGAGCGTCTAGTTACATCACTCACATAGACTGGGATGGCAGAGGTGTGAATTTTATTTTTCAAATGTTAATTTATATGTTGGTATTAGTTACTTTGTGGACGCATCATTTTAAAGATTTCTATAATACTTAATGGTTAATATGAATTGCAGGAAAACTAGTGATGATTAACTCAGGTGCCAAAGAACAGCTCTTCTTCGAGGCACCAAGAGGAAAACGACAAACTGTGCGAAATGCAGAAATAGAAAAAATGGACTGGGCCTCATGGACGTGTGTGCTTGGTGACACTTGTAGTGGCATTTGGCCCCCAAAGAGCGATGTGACCGATGTAAATGGAGCTGCTTTGACCAGTGATCGACAGATTCTAGCTACAGGAGATGACTTCGGTTTTGTAAAGCTGTTTAACTATCCTGCTAAGGTAAAAATATTGTTGATGATTTGTTCTGAAGGAAGCATATTGAAGAGTTATTGATTTTTTATTACTCCCCATAAACTATAATGATTACTATCGATAACGTACATTGTAGGGTAAATACGGAAAATTCAAGAAGTATGCAGCTCACAGTGCCCATGTTACAAATGTGCGCTGGACAACATGTGACACCCATCTGTTGTCAACAGGAGGGGCTGACACTGCTCTCATGATCTGGTCACACCGTGATGCTGGTAGTAGTTTTACGACTCGAGGTGACAGTGATGATTCAGATACTGACTCAGAAGAGGAGGGAGGTAAGTGATCCAATTAACAAAAATGTATTGCGATTTATGAATGCTACAATAGATTGAATCAACACATTGCTTCTCTGATGATTTTTCTTTCAATCCAAGGTTATGATAGTGATGTTGCCAGGGAGAAGGCAATGGACTACTCAACTAAAACTTACACAAATCCCATAAGAGGTTCAAAGGGTGTGAAGCCACATCAGAGAAATTATGACGACGATGATGATGATGAGTAAGTAAATAACATAAAAATATGTTAAACTCTTTCATTGCATCACATTAAAACTATTATCCGTGCATGTTATCTAACACATGAGTTACCCTTAAGAACTGTAGTTTCTTACAGATGTTGAAAGCCCATTTTACGTTCACCTCTTTTAGGCCTGCAGTGAGTCGTCGTTCCAGAAATGTCCCGAGGGTGCAAAGGAGTGATGCACCTGCAGGAGCAGGCAAGAAAAAACGATTGGCTCAAGTATCTGTAAGTACATGGATATGTTGGCATACGAACATTTTTAATTAATTTCCATTTACTAAATGTTAATTGATGCCGCATCACGTTTTTCAGGAGTTGGAGTTGGACTCTATCTATGGATTCCGAGGATTTGACTGTCGCAACAATCTGATGTATCTGAATGATGGTGCAGACATTGTCTATCATGCTGCTGGAACTTGTATAGTGCTAAATTTATCTTCGGGTAAGCAATTCATCTTTTGTTCCCGGAAATATATTAAAAGTTTATTCAATAGACATTAGTATGACATGTATCATACAGGGAAGTCATCAATTATTTGAGTCTAACTTAGAAGTTCTTTATTTTTAGGACATCAGACATTCTATCTGGAACACACAGATGACATAATCTGCCTGGCTGTGAACGAACACCCGAAATTCAAAAATGTTGTTGCTACTGGACAGATTGGCGCACAACCTGAGGTTAACATCTGGGATGCAAGCAGTAAACAAACTCTCTCAGTAATAAAGGGATTCCACACAAAGGGCGTCTGTGTCGTGAATTTCTCTTGCACCGGAAAGTTGCTATTGACGGTAGGATTGGATGATGAACATTCTATTGCCGTATGGAGATGGCAAGAAGGTAAGAGGGATAGGCAGTATTAGGGTAAAAACTTAAATCTTTACAGCTTTAGAAACATAATGTATTTGGAAAGAAACTATCGATTAAAATTAAAAAAAATTCTCAGTCATTGGGGATAGTTGCAGGTGATAACTTTCAGTTATTGAAAAAAATATTGTTTTAGGTTCCAAAGTGGCTAGTGCTACAGGCAACTCCACTCGAATATTCCATGGAGAATTTCGTCCTGATTCTGACAACCATTTCGTGACTGTTGGTGTTAAACATGTAAAGTTCTGGACAATAGCGGGTGGTGATATGGTTGGAAAGAGAGGTGTGATTCAATCTTTACCAGATGGGCCTGATGACCCAAAAATGCAGACCATGCTTTCGGTGGCCTTTGGAGCAGTAAGTTTCAACTACAAATACTTGTCTTGTGTGCAAACGTAGCAGGTAATCTGTAAGCACATTTCAGGCAGAAAAGTTTTAATATGTTTCCATTATTATTGTCACAGAACAACGTGACCTACACTGGTGCAATGAGCGGAGACATTTACGTTTGGAAGGATAATTCACTGATACGCATGGTTCAGAAAGCACATAAAGGACCAATATTCAGCATATACACCACACTAAGAGATGGACTTATAGTGACTGGTGCCAAGGAGAGACAGTGAGTAATTCTTTGTAAATAGTACGAATGTTCTATATTGTCGTAAACACACTTGTTAACACGTGCACCAATTTTATTTGAATTCTGACGCATTTGACTATTTTTACATTTCAGGAGTCGTGAGGGTGGTCCTGTAAAACTGTGGGACCAGGAAATGAAAAGATGTCGTGCATTCCAACTTGACACCAACAACCAAGTAGATGTGGTTAAATCAGTCTGTAGGATGAAGGTGAGATAATTTTCTTGCATCATTTGAAAATCTGCATTCAGATTTAATGAACCTGTCAAGGGCTGAACATTAGCAAACGAAGATTTACAAACGTCGTACACTCTTCATGCAGGGTAAAATTCTGGTTGGAACCAAAGACAGCGATTTCATTGAACTGAACGAGAAGACGGGATCTGCAACTACCCTAATGTATGGGCATGCTGAGGGTGAACTATGGGGTTTGGCAACTCATCCATCTGCTGAACGTTTTGTTACCGCAAGTGATGATGGTACCGTCAGGATGTGGGACCTTGTACAGAAGGTAGGATCTTTCGTCGACCTGAACATGCAGTTCGCATCCTTTTCTCTTATATCTAAAAGCATATATGTTTGATGCTGCTAAATAATTTCCCATTTTCTTGTAGAAAATGATCAACCGAGCTAGAGTTGGAGAGGCACGCTCAGCGCATATCAGTGCTGATGGTGAGATGCTAGCCGTCGGGCTTAAAAACGGTGGATTTGTGGTTCTCAACGCCAATAACTTCAAACTGTGGGGTCAACGCAGAGATCGGGGCAAAATGATCAATGACATCAGGTATGTATTTTTGTAAAAATCTTTGAATCTACTAAATAAACAAAGTATTGTATATGCACATAAATTACGGTTTGTCATTTCTTAGGTTTAGTCCAGACAATCGCTACTTAGCTGTGGGATCTGAAGAATGTTGTGTGGATTTCTATGACTTGGGTAAAGGTCCATCGCTTCAGCGAGTAGGCTACTGCAAGGGTATACTTAGTTTCGTGGCACAAATGGACTTCTCAGCCGACAGCAGATATCTAAAAGTAAGTGCCAAACGTCGTTCCGGCGGTATATCTGTATATTTCGCAACGAATGTTTATCTGTTGTAAGGCACTGGACAAAGAGGACTAGCAAGACAGTGATTTGAAGATGTGAATGCTGATTTATTGATAATAGCTCAACTGGAA
>JBCAUI010062773.1:0-20255 GCA_038406195.1 Haplosyllis anthogorgicola | reverse complement strand
GTCTGTGCAGAGCACCAGTAGTAAGCCACTCTGTTGTAATTGTGTGCCAGAATATATATATCGAAAATTAGTAACCAGAAATATGCTGGCAGAATGTGACCTCATTTGCCCATCATTCTGGACCTAAACTATCTGAGGCAACCAAAACATATTTTGGATCGCACGGAGTAAGCACATTCGGTCGTGACGTTGTGTTTGGTTTGGAATCGAACATTCATGTTGTGTTGGACCAGAAGCTGGACGCTGCATGTCTTGGACTGTCTGATCCAACCAAACAAAAACATCGTGATTAGAGACACTATCAAAGATCATTGGAATTATCATCTATTTCTACAATTCACTGTCCAACAATGTATAAGATAGAGATTGATTGTTAACGGTTCTATTCTCTATTATAATATATTTCAATAAGAGCACAGTGCTGTTGCTATTGTCAATTTGTGCACAAACAAATCCATATAATTTTCACGCTGATTTATAAAAAAAAGAAGAAATGTTACATCTTTTGTTTAGTTTTGTATTTTTGTGTTCACACGTATTACAAGCAAATGTGACTTGTACACGATATATCATAATTTATCTCTATTACTTCCTTTGGTTAGTGACATTAAATATGGACTGCGTTAAAATGGGTTAATGTAAGGCTACTTAAAGGTACTGCATTGGTAACCAAAAAAATTCAGTGTAAGAGCTTTCTTCAAAGGATAGCAATATCATTAGGGCAGACAGCGTCTCTTTTGTGAGTGGAAAACCATCAAGCAGTACATGAATTGATGGCCTAAAATCCCTGAGACACAATTTTAAGGTGATTTCCACTGGGAATGTTCAGAAGCTTGATGGATTATGTATGCTTTGTCCTAAGTCACACTTTGATTTGAATGCGTTTTGCCCATCCTCGACATCCTATGTTGTAAATACTCGTGAGATGTTAGTATTATTCTGGTCCAAGGTTAGTCGGTGCACCAGAACAACATGTAGTTGTTGATTACACATCTAATTTGCAGAGTTACGTCTTTAGTTTTAAGTAATGACAACACCACTTCAGGAGTAATACAACCAATGTACAAAGTGACCTTCATAAGTTCATATGCTGTTTCTGAAATAGTCTCCAACCAAGAAGTACTGAGGCCTCGGTTATTAGATCAACACGTACAAACCCGTCTATCAACTTCCTTTTCTTTCCGGGAACTATTCAGTGCTGTTAGTGTAATAAAACAACCGGGATCGGCAGTTCAGATGGGAATAAATGCATTGTCAGTTCTTTTAGTTCCTTTAGTGTAAAGCAACCAGTCAAAATAGCTTCTTAATTAATGGAGCTGGTCAAGAGGATGGTTCAGTACACGGAATTTGTATCAGTTTGGGAACAATGGCCCATCAATTCTTATGTCCTCTCTTTTGTTCTAGACGTTTCGAAACTGCTACAAATACCGTGTACTGTTCCATTTGGATGTTCGAGTCGGTTCCAAAATACGTCACAAAGTTTCAGGTTACACATTCCATTCGTTCATATCACGAAGAAATAAAAGCGATATTTGCTAAGATTGAACAATTATGTAAGCAGCTTCCCTGATGTACTCGAATGATAAAATAACTTATCATAAACAGATTATGACTAAATCTTAAGTCTTGAGCATTAACGCACCAATTAATTTGTGGTAAGTGAACATTATCATTAATCACGTAATCGCTCCGTACTTTTTCATCTATCAATTTAACAAGGTGTAACTTGTTTCACAGATGATGTTTCGTGTATAAAAATCAAGAAATTACTATAAATTTCGGAACATACAGAACAAAAGGGAAAACACTAGAGTTCCATGCTTTGCTTTTGATGTGCGATTGTTCCAAAACTGAATAGGATTTCATGATTTGAATATCTAGACTTGACCGTGGTCTATCCGTATAGTATCGTCTTATGCAATTGTTATTGATTGTTAAGACTGCAGAAGGAGAAATTTCTGTCAGTTTACGAACAATAGTGCATCAAAAGCACAGCATGGAATTCTTTTGTTCTCCCTTTTGTTCTGGACGTTTTCAAACTGATTGGAATTTCATGAGGTGGGTAGTGGTTCATTTGTTGGATCAAGTAGCTGTATGAAAACAAAGCACGTCTCATTCCACCAGGAAGTAATTCTCAATAATATTTACACGAACACTGAGGTATGATTTACAATGGTTCACAGATGTGAAATTTGCAAATTGGTAAAGCACTGATTCAGGAGTTCATGATAATCAAACAGCTTGGTTTCCTGTACCACTACACAGTTTTTGGTACACATGCCAAATGATCCCTTGCCTAAAGGATCGTCGGAGAAATGGATGTATAGATTTTTTGCGGACTTTTGGCACATCCTGTTTCTTAAGTGTCCATTTCCCGTTTCGGCAAATTGCGCAATTTACTTTTGTCTTATCAGTGTGTAGATTTGACTTTTCAATAAATATAAAATAGGCCAATGACACAGATATTCATTGCGAAGCAACAGAAAAGAAAATAAGGTTTACGTTTAGTAATTCAAGCATTTAATGAAATTTGCTTTTAACATCAAATGATTTTTGAAGCAAGAATATTGAGGTAATTGAGAGTTGTATTATCATTCAGAACAAAAACGACAATTCGAATTGACTTATTGAACAGGAAGCTGGTGATTGTTACACAAAACAGCTGTTTGATAACAAATCTTGCAAAGTTATTGACATCTACCTAAATTGTTCTATTCAAAATATTAAAGTAAAAAACATTAGAAAGTAGCGGTTAGCACGGATGTTTGAAAATGTTAAGGGTATACACAGGATTTCTCGTTGGAGGGGGCGGTGAGGCGCCTGCAAGTTCTTGGAGGGGAGCGCTTCTTCTCTCTCCCAAACCCATGAAAATGAAAGAAATCTCGGAGGGGGTATAGGGAGCCAGTACTAATTATGAATATTTCACAATATCTACTCGTGGTATTTTAGCTTGACTGAGAAATATTGTCGAAACTACAGTGTCTTAATATTTCATTGCAACGTGTCAGACTGTGAAGCTATGCCCAGATCATCACCGTATACATATGAAGAGTTTGGTTTAAACAATCAATAAATGTGATAAATCAGCTCAAGCAGGTCTCTGATTAGATTAACATGCACTGCGGGTGTAATTCCCTTAAAAGTCCACGTGTCATTTTGTTATATATGTTTGAATCCATATGAACAAAATAAATGCCTGCCAATGTTTAAGTTATGCAATGTCTCATTTCAAACTAACACCGATTGTATTACTTATATCATGCTTGCCAACGTGTGAAGTGTAATACAATATCTCATTTCAAATTTCACCACTTGTATAACAACTAATCACAATGTGGAATACCTGTATCAACGTTACTCTACTTTGTAAGAAATTCATTGAATGTCATTTTATAAACAAAATAAATGGCGAATTTGGATGGTCAACAAATATCAATCCTTTGACAGAACAGCTTAATGAAAACGAAGCTTGTCATTTGCAATTAGCATTTTGAAGTTTTCAGATTAGATTTCAAATGATGCAAATGAAACAGTACATTGAAGAATTGAATGCTCCCTTCGTAAACTATACAATTAAATGTCAGCCCTTCATGCTTAAGGCAACCTTTTAGTGTTTTTGGAGCAATAAATTAATAATATTAATTCTCGTTTTCCTATTGTTTATTAAAATATATATTCGTGCAATTTCTGTTATTCCGAAATAGACTAAAATAGTAACAATTTTCGCTCTAATCTACGACCAGCGTGTATTTTTATATGCACCTTAACAGCTTTATGCTTTGTCCAATACAGTGATTAGTCTATTGATTTCCGTAGAATTACAATGTCAAACTCCCATACATAACGTGTCTCATCGACACATGATTCGATTTCTCATGTTACTACTGTTTCCCTTTGCTGATAAGGAGAGTTGCCTGTAACATCCATATGCAGCCTATTGTCTTAGCTGCAGAAGTTCTCTTTACATTTATTTCTATTTGCATCATTATGATGTCTTGGTCAACTAGATTATGACTGAGTTTTCTGCATACACCTTGTTCATCACTAAAATGATCAGTTAGTATTATTATAAAGTTCAGCACAAACAATTAGCTCTGGTTATCAGTTGTAAAGAGTGGTAAATGCTTGTCCACAGCTTCAGAGATTAATTTCATTTTCAACAATAGAATTCTATGTTGTGTCTTTCATGCGAACAAAAGCACATACTGTTCTCAAAATGAAAAACCATGAATAGACCATTCACCCTCTGGTATAACAAATAATGGGGGGTTTTTTTTGGTTTCTTTTAATTTACAATGCCAAATGAAATGACCACAGGTTGCAAAGAAAGCTGTAATATATTTGCCTCTATGTGTTTAGTAACTAGAGAAGCTTCTACTTGGAGCCAACCAACCTCTGGATATTACTCCTTCGCCTTACGATGATCTATACATTACCATCAAAGTATAAGCTGGCATTTATCACGTCGGTTCAGTTATGATTGATTACATTTCACAATGATAGGTAATTTTATAGCTGTTTAGTTGCTGAATCATTCACTGTTTAATAGATGGTTACTTACGTAAACAATAAAAACAAGCACCATGAAGTTGAAAAAAGTACTTCGTTATGTTGTAGTTATTTCGTTCTTCCAAAATGCATCGTTCAGATTACCCCAGTATTACGTTACCAAAGACAGCTTTAGTTTATTACTTAAGTAAACTTTCCAATCGCACAATTCGTTAATGAATTCGAACCACATGATAACCAAATGATAAGTGTTGCTTTCAAATTAAGTGAAGACTATTCAACATTTTGAGAAGACATTTTACATTGTAGTTGTAAGTTAAACCGATGCCGCGGAATTTGAAACGTAATCGAAACGTAGACCTATAACGTGATACATTTCGGACCTTTTTTGATAGGCTTGTCCCAACTATTTTCACAAAATGTTTCTGATCACTTGGTTTTTTTTATCTTGTTGAATGGTTATGGATAATATTATTTATAATTACATAAAAAAATACCACCTTTTCTCATTGTAGCGATTCCCCGTCTCCTGCATCTCAATTAGAAATGGTGTGCATAAGAATAGTATCATACAAGAGTCGATTACCATGGTAATGCATGTAGTATATTTCGTAACAGCTCCTGAAATTTCTGTAAGTTTTCAAAACAATAGCGCATCATAAACACAGCATGGAATTCTTTTACTAGTTCTTTTGTTCTGTTTGTTTTGAAACTGATATGAATTTCAGGAGCTGGCATAAATACAGTGACCAAATAGTACAAATCATCCAATGGATTTGTCACTCTATGGAGATTTTGCGCTGGAAGATACCGCCCTCTATGAACGCTCCATTGGGCATTAATGGTAATTCCCGATATTCTGATAACATTTGGACCGCACTCCTTGAAAAACAAATCCATTGGGTGTTCTGTAACGAACTATTTGTTTGGACGAGACAAGGCTAATATTTCCAAAGATATTGATCCATTTCGCCAGTTACTTTAAGATAACAATCTATTTCATCACTTCTTCCTCAGACAGTGAGTAACAGAAGATTCACTTTCATATTTTCAAAAAAGAATCCAACCATGATTTTGGTCTCGTATTTGAGTATTGTATCTTCAAAGTGTACATTTTAATGTGTCTATGGCAGAAAAGAAAATTTTAAATTGTGACAAACCCATTTTACGTGATTGCTCTCTGCACTCCGCTTTACTAAAACTACTCATTGTTTATGCAAATAAAGAATCCCCAGAGGATTGATCCAGGTATTGGGGAAAGATGTTCATTTCCAAGTGGAATGTCTGCAGCTTGTCACGCAGTCACTGTCGTCAGTCACTGTACATCAATCTATTTAAAACAGAAGAGATTTACTTAGATTTACAGATCACAATATTTAACTAATTACAATACTGACTACTTTGATTATTTGGATGACTTTACATTTACCTTAAACATACTTCATCACGGAAATACTTCTTTTTAAAATTCTTTATCATAAATAATTACTTTTGTAAAACATGTATGAAAGCTGCTAGTCAATGTGTGTTTGAAATAGCTGAATGTAAATCAATACATTAATACATTTCTTTTGTAACATCTGTTCTAACACAGTAACAATTTGTATATTGTTTTATCAATAAATGCGAGTATGTAATAAAATGACATTTACCGTACATATATCATAAGACGAATAGGATTTAAGTGCTACAGATGCAGACTGGTATTGTACATACGTGCTTTCTTTAGAGAATTTATTTCCAAGTCCAAAACGTTTAACATTGTATTTAATTGTTGTATGGTTCTAATTTTAGACGGAAGCGTGCAGAGAGTAAAACACTATATGGGTGAAACAATTAGGAATATCGTTTTCCCAAAGAACTTTGATGTAATTAGAACGATCAGTTTCCTTTCTTGCTGAATCGCCACTACAGGCACCATGCACGAGTCGATAGCCTAAAATAATTTTTGGGTGATTTCCACTGGGGATGTTCCCGAATCAAAAGCTTGATGGATGTTTTGTCCTGAGTCACACTTGGACTCAGACGTTCCTGGCTTTTTTCCAGAGCCAAACTGACAGGTTGGGTGAGTAAGTACGTTGTCGGAACAAAACAAATGATATATTTTCATATTTAGTAGTTTGGCCAAAAGTAATTGCGTATCTTATCAGGGTGAATATTTAAATTTACATTTTGACTTTTACAACTCACATACTATGTGTTCGTCCTCTAAAGTGCTATTTGGTCACGAGTTATTTTACCAGTGGGTACAAAGCTGTTTATCAACTTCTTTTCTCTGCCGGAACAAGTCCTTGCATTACAAAAGGAGATAAGAGTTGGCCGAAAATTCAGGAAGCGTGTTTTGTAGTTCAGTCACGAGTTCAGGAAAGTGATATCCAGCTTGGTATAATGTTGCGTAAATAAAGGGAACGTAAATAAGAGCTAATCTCTTAAATATGTGGGATTAAAATAACAACCAAATAATTACTCACATCTCTTTGTCCTCAACTTTTGTCTTTAATGAATCAAATAGAATAGAATCCAACCTACAGAAGCTATTAAGGATACTTTTGTTCAACAACTAACGTTAGCCATTAACAACTGAAAAAAACTACCAATTTACAGATGTGTTTCATCTGCCGTTCTCACATCAACCCCGAACTATCATGATTGAATAGAGAGAGAATGGAATTACATCATTTCTTGTTTTCAAGATACGAAAATATTTGCGACCAGAGAACTACATATCATAGCACGTGACCTTCAGTGTACCTAAAATATGAGCAGTAATTTTCATGTTAGCATTATTTAAGCTACAGTTATTAGACAACTGGGTACCAAGTCATTCATCACAGGGCATTCCTTCCTATATCCTGTTAGTGCAATAGACACAGATCATTCCACGATGCTGGTATGCGTAAGACCTGTGATTAAGTTATGTGCTCCGAATGATAGTAAATTTAATGAACAATTAATTTTAAACTCTGAGAAAATTTAAAGTGATATGTATAATAGTAAGAAGGAACGATTTCTGATATTTGATAATCCATTAAAACTGAATATTGCATTGTGCTGTACATATTACCATGGATTTAAATGTATTGATATTGATATGGCAAAGTGCAGAAGAAAAATTTGTACACAAACTGCGTGATTACAAATTGTAGCCAGGTTCAACACAACCTTTATTGTTATGCAAAACGTATTACTCGTACAGCTTTCATCTAGGGATTAAGGAAGATGTTCATTTCCATGTGAAATGTTGGCAGCTTCCCAGGCTCATTTCTCTGTACCTACTTTCTACAATCGGTGCAGACAGAGGCAAAGAGGACTTGATGTGATCAATAAAGCAACCCGCAGACCAAATAATCATGCTACTATTGCCTTGCAAGGCTCCAGAATATCCATGTCCATAAATGTACAAATAACACATGCATCATGTGCGTATCGTATTATTATTTGACATTGTGCATATGTGTGGTGTAGAATGAATTATAAAAAAATCCATTGACGAATCTGGAGCTTCAGTAAATGTGAATTGTTTACTGAATAACTTGTGTAAAAATATATTTATCATGCTCAGGTACTTATTTATAATTCCTTTTGGGAATAATAAAAAAAATCGGCCTGCTTTTCAGACAAACAACAGCACAACATAGTTTTCTATTGATTCTAAACTTATTGAAATACTGAACATTGTTCTGTATTTGAGATAAATATATGTACATGCATATTGGATATAAATCAAATTGGTCTTTTAATATGATGTCTTTACGCGCACGCCTACAGAATAATAATGGGATAAAACTTATGAAATTAACATCATTGTACAATCAGGTTACTGACAGTACGTGTTTCAGTGATCGCGTTATGTAACCGAGCTCGAAACCTCTGATATTCATTTTCTGAAAGCTGTTCAACTTGAAATGGTTTCATCTTGTCAAGCTGAATCTTCTGTCAATGGCTGCACTAAGTATACAATCAGTCCAAGCCAAGTTAAACAAACCATGCTATGATCAATAAGCCATTTAGAACAACTGCCTGAAACGTTGGACCACAAAAAAGACACGTTCTATTAACAACCGAAAACTACGGGTTCTCACAGATCAGATATGTAAGCATGTAGTAGCAAAAGTGCCATGCATATTTTTTGCTTTGTAGCCTGTACAATCATTGAAATTTCAAAAGTAGATACTAAACAAGGGTCTAATAATTGCCCGATATTTTAGTGACATTGAGCAATTACAGTGTATGCTTATGGATTTCGATGACGGTCATTTTAGTGCTTATGGATAAATACCACTAACAATCTATAAATGTCGAAATGCCAAAGAAATGTAATTCAAAACTATTGTTCTTGTTCAGTGTTGTACATTTCTTGTTGGTTAGACCACGCCTTCATTCATCAAGTCTGTTTATTGAGTTATTTTGCATTCGATGCACTTTTATTAGTTCAATTGGTTCCGTCTGTGCAGCTTTTCCACAGGTCTTGCCTTTTATGTACTTTACTCGGTCCTTGTCTGTAAATCACAACGACCTTCAAAACCGGTATCATTGTTACCCTTATGTACCGATATGTTTTCTTCACTTTATACAGACCATAAAGATACACAGTTATTTAAAATGGTATCTATATTATGTTAAATGAAAAGCTACATGTATCAAACTAGTTGTGACATTTTGTTCAAATGTATACTAGCTCTTGGACGTTGTGAAAATTACAATGCTAGTGGTGTAATAGCCGCAAATGATTGATCAGCTAACATCATTACATCTGCCTCAGATATCAAGTCTCTTGTGATTGATTATGACAACCACGGAGAATAACCCAATATTCTCTCTGATAGCGATGATATGCTAATGCTGATATCGGTTAAGCCTACCTATCGCTTTTCTGTCCACGATACGAACGAGGAAACATCAAAGGAGTATGTCATAAATCTCAAGTCGTCACTAATATCTAGTGCTCAGCTTCTGAAATTGCTATCAAATGTTGTAGTTTAATTGGGTTGGTAGCTTATTTTTCTTTGTTCTTCAGAGCCGTGATATATACTCAGATACTTCAATACTGTCGATATCCTGCGCAGTACTTTTGTTCACGTAAAAGACACGGTGTGGATTTCTGTTCTTCCACAACTCAATTAAATGAACTGAGTTGCGTTTCTACAATAAGCCGGAATAAGTGATCTCGAAAAAGTAAATTGTATTCCTATTGTCCACACAAAAAAAATTGTTTTAATGATTCAGAAAATCGTATATGAATACTTAGAGAACTGTTTCCTTTATTACAATTTCATAGCTTTTCGTGAATTATCTATGTGGTTTTGTGCACAAATTTACATACTGACATACAGTTGTTCGCTCCCACATTACGCTTCATTATCCTGACATTGTAAATTACAACCATGACAGAGCAATGAAACTTAGTGGATTATATTACACTAGTCTATTAGGCCCTTTAAAATAATATCACAATATACAAATACACACTACAACAATCTAAATGATCTTTAATGGCATTAACACCCACATATTTTGAATACTTTGCATCGTAAAACGAAGTCATTATCAAATTAAAACAACAAGTAATTCAGTTAAGTTTTTGCATTCAGCAAAAAGTAATCGCCGCAGATTTCACGAATGCCCATGGGCCTCTTTACTACACGGTAAATATCATCTGCCCAGTGATCTACTCGGCACAAAATTGTTAAACACACTGAGTCCTCAGGGTGAAAGTTCCAATGGCATGTATCTCAGGATCAGTCAGACAATTGGGTTAAGAATTTCTGTGTAGGTCAGAGCAGCAACACAAAGGTATGCTTCACTGGCAGTTTTATGTTAGATTCACAGATAGAGCTGCTTAAGTGTTAAAGAGATGAAAAGGATCCGAATAATGTGTACTCAAGATATCTTAATTATAGAAAGATATTTACCTGGCTCAATAACGATTTGTTGGCAATGTACCTGATATCTGGAAAAGAAATAGCATTAATATGTCAATTTCAGTAATTTCTTTTCTTGTAAGCGAAGGAACACACGTTGCCTACCTTACTGATATTGTTTTCCAAAACTATAGTACTACAGTCAATACCGGGGATTAAACAAGCCGTCTGATAGGAAGAATTACAGCATTTTACAACTGCAGTAAAGCTTGGCTATCAGTAAAAGTTAAGTTTCAGTGCATCTCTAAATCAAATAGACCAACATTATTGTGACAGATATGGCACCATGGCTGATGCAGCATCAGAACTCAAATGGGGTTTGGATAATAAAAGCTGTCTTTTCCCAGAGGCCATATAAGTGCACAATAAATGTTGCAGCAGCAACATATTCAAATCCAATATTGTATCCACTAGAGAAAAGTAATTTATCATCTAAATGGTGCAACTGCACACTGATAACACAAAGGAGCAGGTAGAAGCAGCTTTATCTTCTTTGTGCAGACTAAGAAGCCCATCTAATAAGGAACTGAAACAGTTGATCTTAATTCCTGAAAAAATCAAGTCATCTTCATCGTGTACTTTTATCAAATGTAACTCGGATCAAAAAGTCACTGAATGTGATGAAAAGTCAAAACAAGCTTTGCATTATTTTCTTACATGATGTCAATGCCAATAATTACTGTAATAGATGATTCTGTTTGGGCTGACCTTAAGTGTTTGTCCTTTAGGTAATTGAACCTTTAACACTTTTAAGCTGATAAAACAAATTCCTTAAATTAACATTCAATACAGAATAACTAAATGGAGGAATGCTCATGCACCGGGAGCTTCAATTGTCCGTAAAAGACAACGATTTCAAACCGATGCTATTTCCCGTTAAAATTTATATTTATAAATTTCCGTAAGATGGGACTTAATGTAAGGATATTCTATGATAAATTCAAACTTTAGCATTTTAAACATAGGAAAGGCATATTTCAGTATAAAACCATATCAGTTCCAGGGTATTCTTGATGCCACAATGAACTTGTTTTGGTAACAAAGTTCATCTGGGTGATACATACTGTCAGTCATCTGCTGTTCTTAGATAAGGATTCAATGTTGGGAAACCACCATTAGACAATATGACTAAGTGGGACCCTTACTCAGATTTGGGCAACATTTAATGGGGAGTGACTAAGTATCGGAAATACTTTGTCTTATCTAATGTGCTTTTATGGCAATTTAGGTAACGAAATCTTGGGTGCAAAAATGCTAGCGAGGAAAAACAAAGTGTGACGACCTGTTTTTATGTATGCAGATTGCGAAATGCAGTTCGTTTAGGGAGATCAGAATTTAAAGCTTTTTTCATCACGCCACCAAAACACAACATCAATTTTATTGTTCCCTAAATAAAACCAAATTTACGAATCAAATAATTTATTAAAATATTAATGTTTTGTTGTGAAAATGTAAAAGTTTCACAATGTGCCATTGTTTAAAACATATATCGAAGACATTAAGAACTTCGGTTTAAAATATTGTCAATTTTTTATCAAAATGTAACGATCTATATTTCAATGTAGCAATATTATATTTTTCTTTATTATGTCAGCTTAAATGATCCCATGCAGGTAGTATTTAAGATATGATAATAAAACAGCAATTACCGACGATGTGATATAATTTATGTGCCTTTGCAACAGCTGTTGTTGTTGCTAACGCAAAGATTTTTTTCACCCGTAATTTTCAGCATATTCAGGCGATATCTTGATCCTCAAAATCTGTGTTAGTAGAAGGAAAAAACACCAGCAAATATATCACAGTAAAATGTAAGTCAGAGAACAACAATTTCATTTCACTGACCATAGGGTTGATTTACGTTTTTGAGAAACCGTCTTTCTCAAGGGAAATAAAATCTGAGTACAAATTTGTGAAATTCAGGCAGAGATAACATTGTTTGCGTAACTTATCTTGGAATCATTTCATTTATTCTTTAAATATTATTTTTTACTATATTATTTTACAGCATGTGTTAATTCAAGTTTTATGTTGTTTTTTTCTGATAATGATAAATGTATTGTAATTTATTTCCAGATGGTGCAACAAGCACATTCATCTATCGGACATAACCAAATGGCGATATTGATTTGTGACAAAATATCAGAACTGGTTCAAGGTCACTCAAAGGTCAAAATTAACTTAATTGCGCTATAACCTGATAAGTATTCCATTTCATTTGCTTTTGTTAAAGAAATTATCTAGAATTTCCACGTGTGAAGGACAACAGTAGGTCTGAAGAAAATACAACAACCTTGGCAATTTCAAATTGAATCAAAATATGATGGTTAAACTGCAATATTTTGTACCAGTTGGTCTCCATTTTGCCATCAGATTGAATAGTATTTCCGCCATGTATATACTTCTATGATGAGATGTGATTTGACCAACATCCGAACAAAGTATTAAAAGCGAAAGATGCTGATTACAAATCAACGAACCCACATAAATATACATATACAGTTACTGGTTTATCAAGTCAATAATTTCTATATGCAACCGGGTTTAATGAAAATTAGATTCACAGATGTTTTAAACACTAGGCTTTAGACCATTTACAGTACAAAAACTGTCTTGGTGAACAATTCAGTCGCGACTAACTTGATCTCTTGATTACTCAAAACAAAACAAGATGCATTTTCTTGTATCGCCAAAAGTACGCGTCCTCAATATAAATATTCTCTTTTTTCGTGAGTTAAACCTTATATCTGAAGATGTATCATCTTGCATTATTTAATAAAATTCATACAAGCTTTTGACACTACTTTTAAATTCTTTGTACCTAACAATTCTGAATTATTGCCAGGAGTCTATTCTTATTTTGGTTATTGATGTTTATTACAACACATTTATTTCGGAGTACAAACGTTTATTGCATGTAAAACGAGAAACATTACAGAACCCAAAAAATTGCTGCCCCAGCCAAACTATTACCTGAACGAGCATCTCTGACTCACACATTTCATCAGTTTGATTACTCTTGACTCACTCGTCTCTGGGAAAACAGATAAAAAAGGAAACCTTAAGCAGAAAGCAAACAAACAAAATTCCCGAACTGGTTGTTTATGTGACATAATCTACGTTGTGTTGTTGCAATTTTGTTTCATAAGCTGCCTCAAGCTATGAATTATAAATAGTACATTGGCAATAAAGGGTCCAGACAGTCTTTATCAATGAGGTCTCCTATCCTTTAGAACAATCTACAAAAAGTGTAATAAAAATATCATCAGCTTTGGAATGTTTTATTTTTAGGCTTGCTATTGTAACCCATGAAATATTAGTAAAAGAAACATTAGCTACATACCAGTTTACCTGTACTGTGTTTAATTGCTTCAATTAATCCTTAATTTAACACGCGATACGTTGATATGATTTAAAACGTTAGGTACGTGGGACTAATGTAGTATATGCAAAAATACACGTGGAAATTTTCAAACATTATACTTAATAAAATTGTGATATCGTCAAACAAATTTAAAAAAAAAACCAAAGACGTCAGGAACAGTGCCTTTAAGAAACATTAAAAAGTAAAAACACTGTATAATTCCTTGCTCTTACTTTTGAAGCTTTAAATCAATAGTATCAGAATAATTAGGATTTTTATTGAAATCAAGAGAGCAAGCGACCTCATTAACCGGTCCTGAGTATAACAAATCAAATTAATCGTCATCTTCCAAAATCCTGTGATAGCACACACACACACACACACACACACACACACACAAATAAAAAAATAATATTTTGAAAAGTATAAAACATATTCAATGTTTAGACATTTTACATTTCATACTGTACGTGATTGCTTGATGAAATTCGTTTGTTCCTAAATGTCTCTAAGGCTGGACTCTTTAAAAGAAATTTTGGTTGGACCAGGGTCCATTTTGGGGGTCACTGATTACCCTTATTTGGGACGTCGCGTGACCCTCCCCATGGTTTTTAAGCCAGTATGGTTCTCTTACCGGCCCTTTGACTATGATGACGTTGCATTTCATTGTAGTAAACAGGAAATGTTTTCCTATATTTGCAGTTGGCCTGTTGACAAACTAGCCACACGAACGTCATGTTTCCAACATCATTTGTTTATTGACGCGAATGTGAAATTTGATTACATTTATTGTTCAGAAACACAAATATGTACAACAATTTGTGTGTGAATGCAATGTGATTCCAATGTAAATAATTAAGCAGGTGGCCTTCTGTCGTATTTACAATATCTTTCTTCATTGAACTTGGTGACGTTTCATTGATGTAGACTAATTGATGAGCATACTTTTACGACAAGAATCATGTAGATTGTGTAGAAAGCTGCAATTAGAATCAACCTTCTTTTCGCGTAAATGGTGAGGGTGTGCGTATCATCTCTCAATAGCACCATTAAAGGCTTGGTAAGGTTGGGACATTCCTTACTGTCCAAATTTAGTCACTGCTTTCACAGCCAATCGCGTCTGATGAATAGAATTGTAAAATATGCTTATACAAATATGTAGCATTGTAAATTGTGTGATTATAATGATCAGTAAGCAGCAGCACCAAAGTAATAATTGCATAAAGCTACGTTAGAAGTCATTAAACTGCCTTTACAATGTGGAATTGTGTAAATTGCCTCCATTTCAGTAATGTTTCCACTGCAGTTGACAGTAAGTGCTAGAAAACAGGAAGTGGAAGCTGCGGCAGTGTGTCAGGATTAAGTGCAGGCAATTGGATTAGGCATTTAACACTGAGTTTAATGTTTACGTTTTGCCTTGATAGGTATAGGGGTTATTTCAGCTGCAATAAATTCGAAATAGATCTCTGAGAATTAATAAAAATTCATAATAAAGTGTTTTATCTATTGGAAAGAGTAGTACAATAAATTTAATGTCATGCTGCTTTCAATAAGTAAATGCACGTTTTCTTCTGTAGTATTTTTTTTCGCATGGTGACTTGTAGTTATTACGTCCATTTTGTAACCAGTTAACCTTATTGAGGAAGAGCACACAAGTTTTGATGAGATATTTACTGAAATTACTTATGTCTCCGTCTCCAACTAATCTGAAATTATTATGACCACACAAAATATATTGAACAACTATAACTATATTAATATTATTGTATTGAACACGAACTTCTTGTTTCACGTGTGACAGTTCATTTTCGGAACTTTGCAATGCCGAAAATTGGAGCGTATTTTAAATCTGCAGCTCGGAAAACAGTCTTTGTAGCCTTATCCATGTCAGATCGTGAAATTAAGTACTATCAAATGTTTAACGCCCTGCAGCAATTAAATTTCATGCTGAGCCAATGATGAGATACCAGCACTATTTACATAAAATTGATAGAAATTTCATGATCTGATAGCTACAGAAGTTCACACAGGGACTTGTTTGTTAAACATATGAGCCTGTTTACGACAGGCTTTGTTCTTAATATTATGACTGTCAATAGAGTTTTTACTGTGATAAGACTGTCTGTAAGATATAAATTCATCAGTTGTTTTCATATCCACATTATCGCATTACAATTATCCTGTGGACTGATACATATTCAAAGGTTGTTCAGTCCTGAAAATGTTAGTACAAATCAATTAGTATAGACTATTTGCCTCAAGAATTTCACAATAACAGTCAATTAAACGGAAGATAATCATTAAAACCACGTGGAGACTTATTTTTTCACTAATCTGCGAGAGGTATCTGTTAAAGGACTAGACTTCGGTTATAGTTACCACCAGGATCACTTAGAGTTAGAGTTAAGTTAGAGTTAATGCCAGGGGTGCTACAGGCTTCCTGCCTCATACCTGTGGCTGCAGTCATGTGACAGTCTACAGACTATCCTATTGGTTAATTAGAGTTATGCATTAGCATCATAATTATCTTTGGTAGCCATCTTAGCCAACTTGCACCTTACTTGAGACTACATGTGTTATTTTGTACCAGAGTTAATAAATCATTCGAAGTCTAGAAACTCTTGTTCTAGTCTTTTTACACACCTTGTGATTACTTCTTGATATGAGAATATTTGTACTTTAAATTTTTATTGCTAACGCAAAATTGATAAATCCATATAACCACCTTTAAAATTAAAACATGATTGTGTCCTACTTTAAACTTACTTTCACCATTTTCAGGTCTGTCAGGGGGAGCAGTTGCAGGAATAGTTATTGGTGTCATTCTAGGAGTTGTGGTATTAGGCGGCATAATAGTACTTGGTTTATCTTACATGGGTGTTATTAATGGTCCAATAGCAGCGAGACAAAGCACACTAAGTTCATCCAGTGGCAGCAGTAGATCAAAGGGATTATCTTCTGGATTCGGATTCACAAATACCTTATATGACAATCCGGATGGGGACGGAAGCACAACTATGTCCGGAGAGAGTGTCGCTTACCATGCAGAAGCCGATGCGTAGCCAACAGTTCGTTGTTTTACTCATGATTGAAATAATGATGCAAGTAAATAAAACATACTTTATGCCAACAATGTACATAGTTCATTATTCCTTTGTTATAAAATTCCATTGTTTTATTGAACACTGTAAAGTTCCACGCCAAATTTTGCTTAACTATAATGGTTTATGTATTCGTTAGTTACTGAGTTATGTTTTACATTTAAGAATTATATGGGGTGAGTGTGCTTATACTAGTCAAATAACATATTTTCTAGTCTGTAAAATAGGCAGATTAGACGGATTAACGAAATATGTTGTCACGGATATTTTTTCTCCTGGAAAGTACAGGAATATACGCTATTGGAATTTACTGTTATCCGTGTAATATTTGCTGTAGAATAATAAGTTAATATCTGTAAAGTTTTGGGGCTGGTGTGCAATAAATGTACATGTATTTGTAAATTTTATCAGATGTTAAATATTTGTTTAAATCGTTACGAATGATGAATAAATGTGTTTGTAAATATAATCAGATTACGTTAAATACTCGTTCTGATTTTTTCCGGATGAAAACAAATCTATTTAATTTAATTCAGGTCTTTTTAAAGTGATAAACGATTCGATTTAAAACAAATAGTAGAACAGCTCAACAGATTGTTGTCGGGATGATAATCAAAAATACCTTTGTTAGACAGTGTCTTACAAAAATGGGTAGATTCAGGCAAGATGAATTAAGCTTTTTTGGTTGTACTGCCTTTGCAAAGCTGATCAGAATCATGAACTGATGAATCAGCTTGGTTGAACTAACGCACACACAATGTGAGACATACACGTACAAGTTCAACATTTCCAAGCAACACGAAGCAAATGTTTCATGCCAGCAACCTTTCATTAATCGAGGGAAGCTAAATTGAAAAACGTTTTGCTGCCCACCCAACTTGCCAACTTTTGTTTTAAATTTCAAAATATGAAGTGTCAAGTATTAAGTAGACTATTTGAAACATTAATGAAATTGATAATCTAAATGTTACGTTCGCCATACATTAGCCTACACTAAAAATTGTATCAATTATTCACATAAGGGAGTTCCCACAAGGTAGGGCGTTAAAGTTCTGATGCGATTTTTGTGTACTGAGCAACCTTGAAGTTTTCCGTGATCAAGATAGGTTGCAGCTGTCGGTGCAAGAAAAGCCTTTTCATGCATCAGTGCTCAATAAGGTTATGCCCATGCATGTGAACCCTCTGTTTATATCCACCACTGGAGCTTAGCTAAGCTAACTGAAATTATTTTTGAAAAATAAATAAATAAATAAATCATCTCTATATCTTAGTAAGTATGATGCTTCATGTCATTAGTTATACCTCTATTTGCAAAAGTAATTATGTGTGTTCGAAATGTAAAATTTTAACTTTTTGGTTGAAATAAATGCGTATTTGAGAAGAAAGATATATCAAAGGTTGATCTTCCATGCATGAATGGACGTTCCCTTCCCTGAATGCCAAAGCCGCCGAAAGGATAAAGGG
The DNA here is from genome assembly GCA_038406195.1 of Haplosyllis anthogorgicola. Taxonomy (NCBI): domain Eukaryota; kingdom Metazoa; phylum Annelida; class Polychaeta; order Phyllodocida; family Syllidae; genus Haplosyllis; species Haplosyllis anthogorgicola. The sequence goes on along the minus strand of JBCAUI010062773.1, from coordinate 1,896 downwards.
CACGGAAAACGAGTTACCTTTAGTATTATTTTTTCCATCAGATGATTGACGGTCATAATCAGGTCGAGGTCATTTCAACGTAAATGTCAACTTCACTTTAAGATCTAAAATTCATTTCAAGTTTATATTCTTAAGTGGTAATGTTTGTTTGAAAGCTATGGTGAAAAGCTTACATTGGCGGATCTAAGGGGGGCGCCCCCTCCAACCACCTGAAGGCGCCAGGGCGCCCCCTCCAACGAGAAATCCTGTATCCGCCCCTTGCTTACTCAACACAATTGGTGTCAGCGATGTGATCATTTTCGAGCACAATCTTTTCTACCAAGATCAAGCAAGTCACAATTACTTTACTTACAATACCCAAACATTTCGCACTCGAGAAAATCGAGAAAACTCTATATAAATTTTGAAGCAATAGTTTTTGACGCAATATCAAGATCAGTAAGACAGCAAACTGCCTCAAATTATTGTAGTTTTTTCTTATTGATCTACCTTATTACCTAACCTACCAAATCTACCTAATTTACCAAATTTTCTAGACATATCAGTTGACCTCTTCTATTGCTAACATTTTGTGGTTGGAATTGCAGTCAATTTAAATGTATGCTTCTGGGTAATTTTTGGCTCAAGGACTGAATTTAGTCTTGAACAATATTCCATCAGCGGACTGAAACTAGTATTAACTTAAACTAAAATTGTCTAAAGAAAAAATCTGTTTAAAAATCAGAGACTTCACATGTCTGGAAAATTAGGTAGATAAGAAAACCCTCAATATGACTTTGCTGATCTGCTGAAGCGCCTGGACGGTTGGCCGACAGCGAATCGTCGGTACCTTGTTACATCTTAAAATAAACGAAAAATAAGTATCTTTGTTATTGACGACTCGAACATACATTGTGTCTCAAAATAGATAGTCCTGGTAAAGTACCTGATGGTTTGTACAAGCACAGACAAGTTTAAGTCTAGTACAGTTGGACAATTGTGAAAGGTAAGCAAAGATAACGTAAAGTTTACATATAATTCAGACATGGAATGTTACACACTCCTAATTTTCGCTGCGTTCGCATGTCATGGAGTGGGTTTTCATGACTTTTGGTTGAAAATAGATACTAAAGGGTTATGTTCAATATCCGTATTGGTATTGCATTAGGTTATTGATTTGTACCCAGATGATTCTATTTTGGGTCAAATTATATGAAATTGATAAAAGTAGTATTTCTTTTAGCCAAAGGAGACCATATTCCCTGTTCAAAATGGTTCCAGTTGATTTCTTACAGTTCCAGCTGGGTGATTTTGGTCACAGGTGATTTGATTTGGTGCCTGGATGTCCCAGTTACATGCCCTAATTGTCCATATATGGCAAGTGCATAGAAACTGCATTTTTAGGGAGAAATGCTACCTTAGGCTTCCAACATGATCATTGGTCATGTAGGGATCTTCTCCTTTTCATTTGTCAAAATCTGCCAGTACATCAGGTGCATTAGGCACAAAAGGGTTATCCAGGGAATGTTTATCCATTTTGGTAATTTTCCAGTCCATATATGGTATAAGCCAGGGGGTGCTTGACCATATTTGGTTATGTCACATGGTTTAGGAGCAGGGTTGGATCTCCCCAAGCCCTGGGCTCTTCACTCTTGGTCAATCTGCAGCCTTGGTAACATCTAGGGGCATAGTGTTGAAATGTATTATAATTATTTGGCACATATATGGGAACACTGGACAGTTTTTTGGTTGGTATTTTGTACATTATTATGTCATTAGTGTTGCTATTTATTCAAGTGCATGTCTTTTTAGGGTATTTTACAAGGTATTTTAACAGTTTATGAACTTGGGAGTCATTTTCAGTTGTTTCTGATAGAAACACCTGAAGTTTTCTGGTTTAAATTAGGTTGCATGTCA
>JBCAUI010062662.1:0-20258 GCA_038406195.1 Haplosyllis anthogorgicola | reverse complement strand
TTCATTTTCATGCAGTTTTTCTCGATTTTTGGGCGAAAATAGGTGAAAATTGGGTTGGCGCCCCCCCCCCTACGGGCTGGGCGCCCCCCCGTACGGGAAATCCTGGATCCGCCAACGGAAATGTTTGGAAATACAGGATTTAAACGCTCTCGTTCATGCAAAAAGACAGACAGGAAGACAGAGAAGAAGACAGACAGAAAGAAAGACAGTCAGACAGACAGATAGACAGACAGACTGGAAAACAGAGAGACAGACAGACAGACAGGTAGACAGACATCACTTTTTGTAAGGTTGAATTAATTTCATGGAAAACGTTGCGGATACAGGTAAGTTTTCAAAGGTTTACACAGAAAAGTCTCAGAGGAATAAGCAATTGTTGAACTATTGCTACAAAAAGTTCAGGCACTCACCGAACACTTTTAATTTACATTATGTAATTATTTAATTAGTTGTGTTAGGGAGCAGTTAGTGGTTTCCTGTACAAGTGTAAAGCTAATTAAGAGCAGCATGTTCACCTACCACCCACCCCTCCCCAACACACCCTACCACTTACACCTGACAACCCTTATCTGATCAGATCATAAACCATTTCAATCTGTTACTAAGTGGGTATTAATTGCTGCGTCTTCCTCTCGCGCGTGCGCACCATAACGACGTGTCACGTGACTTGCTGGTTCTACTCATTACGTATCTGGACGTCAGGAGAGACACTTGTTGAACTTCGTCCAAAGAGGAGAAAACGAAAATTCTTTGTATTTAAAAGCCCATAAAGACTAGTGATCACTTAACATTGGAATTTACACGCACAATTTGAGGAAGACCAATAATAGCAGCAGCTTTTGTTCGGGTAAGTTTTAATTTTTTCATCAAGGATAAACAGCAGTTGACAAACTTCTATTGTTTCAAAACTTTAATCCTTCTCTTGATAACTTAACGTGATTAATAATTGTAATAAAGTCAGATTTAAGAACAGTTAATAATGAATAATAGTACCTTTTTAACCAGAACATGTGTAATTAGAATTTAGTGCAAAACATTTATTATGTTGAAGTTGCGCAATAGTTGATTGTATCGCAAAAAAAACCTACCATGCATGTGATGTCATCGCTGGAATTTTATGATTTGAGGGCAAAAATCATACTTGGTTTTATCTTGACGGTTGAATAACTGGGAATTTAGCACAGGATGAATATTTCAAACACTACTCTTCAGTTTGGAAATAAATTCATGCTGGTATTTTTGTTCCGCAATTGTTAAGGGTATTGGAAATCAAAAAAGATCATGTCCAAGAGAGCAAATATTGCCGGAAATATTTTTGAAGTTTATTGAATAAATTTTATGATGACAGCTTAAAGATGACATTCTGATTAATTTCTGCTGTTCCTGAGTTGTGATTTTCTGAATTTAAACATTTGTCTTACTCTTCAAGACTTGTCTTACTCTAGTTATCTGTTGTTTTTCAAAATTATTCTTTTATCATGGTATGAAGACAAATGATGAAAACTTAAGTATTAAAGTTCATTCTGTACGTCCTGCAGTTTTATAGCACATCGTGCAACAGTTTTGTTTTCCTAGAATATCGGCTACCGACTACAATATATATATCATTATAATGTTTTATGTATTTATGAGCGGTTTATTTATGACTTCATATTCTGTAGCATTTCTAAGAAATTTAAAATAACGTGTCTTGAGATATTCTACCAGTTGACAGAATTCAAGTTAAAGATTAGGTTTAATTGATAAGTTTACAGCCATTGTTTCGTAGCAAAATACCGTATTTACCCGAATTGGAGCACCCTCTTTAATAGAGGCACCCCCTCTTTTTTGAGACAAGACTAATTGAGCAATTTTTCAGTTAATACATATTTATGATCACTCTTTGTCAGTATCTTGTAAAGAGAGTTTTTGTAATAATTAAAGTTAACCTTTTTGAATGGTTAATCTCTCAATACATGTCAATCTCTGCATAAGATTTGTATTAAGCAACAATTGGACTTAGGTTTTCTCATTTTTTAAAGACCATCAAAAAATTGGTCTTGGCACTGGGTGCCTCAATTCGGGTACATACGATAGGTGGCTTTGTCCAAGTGAAAACAAGGCATGGAATTTTATAGTCGCCGAATGCAATCAGTTTCATGAGCCGTCGTTGATACTTTCTCAATTTCCAACGGTTAAATTTCCCATCACAATTATCAGGAGGATATCATGATGTAATGATACAATGATGATGAAATTCCATCAAATGTGAACAATATAAGTTTACGCCGTGCCACTATTTACATAATATTGTGTGAGTATGAAAATAATCTGGACAGACTGAGTTTTAGATAACGGTTGAAAATATGAAAAGCTGTATATTTGAGCTTCTTAATCCTTACAGTTCATTTAGGAAACAATAGAAATTTGCACGGCACTTTTGTTCCAGCAAAATTCTATTGGTTGGAAATTCTATGCTTATCGAACAGTAGAAATCCTGAGCTGATTTTTGGTCAAGAGACTGACATTTAGTTGACTAAGACAAGATAACCATTGTTTCTTTTATTACCAAAGAAAAAAAAGAGTGCATTTACATTATTGTTTCCCTCAAAAGCAAAGTATGAATTTTAAAATCATTTGCCATTGTTTATTGCTGAATCCAAAAGCTGCACTTGTATCGCGAGAAAAGCAAAGCATGAAACCATGGTCTAACAATGTCCAGTACACGGAATTTGTATCAGCTTCGAAACGTCTAGAACAAAAGAGAGGACATAAGAATTTCACGATGTGCTTTTGATGCGCCATTGTTCTCAAACTGATACGAATTCCGTGTACTGTTTTAACACAATGACTAAAAAATTTAAAAAAATTGAGAAAAGAGAATAATTATCCCGCTTGGGAAAGCAATATAATAAAATGAATAGAACGATCTGTCTCGAATTAGCTTTTTTTCTTCTCCAGGTCGGGTCTACAATATAGTTATTCCAAATAAAAATAACACTAAAACTGAGGCTGACATCACATATTGGCAATCTTAATAAAACCTTGGGTCGTGATATAACGATAGAAAGTATTCTTTCTGACGAGATGATATTTACAATTACTTTTTTATTAATGAAATTCAATTTCTTCGGTAAATTCCCATGTATGCCGTCAAAACAGCCATTTTTGAGACCTGGTGTTCCAGGTCCTGCAGGTCCATAAATATGGCTAAAATTGAACTGCAGAGGGTATGGGAAAAGTGACGATCCTGTTCTCTCACAACCAAAGCGTGTACACGATACAGAAGGCTTGGTGACAGATTGGTACTGGTAGGCGAACAATTTAGTTTGGAAATCCCTAGATGTGGATAATTACTTTTCGTTTACTGAGGGTACTTTTTCATCTCCATGGTTATGTCATGGTTATGACTTTCTTGACCTATTGACAAGAAAACTTAAGATAAAGTTATGAACATAAAGCCAGTTCAATGTATCAGATCAAGAAATCATCCAAGAACCCTTGTCAAAAACTTTAGGTCCCGCAACCATAAACCTAGCATTAGCTCAGCTTGAAATTTAATTGTTGAGGGGGCTTGAACTTTTCCTGGTAATTTCATGATCTGTCACAAAAAGGGAAAAAAACCCTGAACACTGTGTATTATGTGACGTAAACATTTAGGGTATTCTTCATATTTTACTAAGCAAAATGTAACAAGACAAAGGAACCTTTTGTTCTCACAAATCCTCTGACTTGATTATTTAATATTATTGCCAATATTCTAGGCTTGGAAATTTACGTCAGATGTCCGATATTCACGGACAAAATTGAGAATAATCGGACAATATTTACCTAAATCGGGCAAAATTTTACATAAATCTTAGGCTTTTTCCTGAATTATGGAAATCAAATCTGTAAAAACAAAAGTGAATCAAGTACATCTAATGAATTGCTTTTGATAAAAGGAAACTGAGCCAAAGTCACCAAATTATTCCACATTAAACAATTAGGTTACGAAATGTACTGAAACAGGTCTGCTTTGTCTGGGCAATTCCGCTTATTCAGCTACTTTACTGATGACAGGTTAATAATTTGTATCTCAGACGTTATGACAGGGGCACAGGTCACAGTCAGAGGCCAAGGGTCGTTCTATCATGCTCCCGGCGCCTGAGAGAGCTCTACCGCGTGGACCGGCCGGGGTGGCAAGGGTGGTAGGGGAAGCGGTGGTAGGGACCGTGCCAAAACCAACACTGTTGCCGCAAGGAAGGGGCTAATGATGGAGGGGGTTAAAGATTCATCTACCGCGTGGATGCAAACCTTTAGAAGCTGAACAACGAGGGTGCCCAAACCAAAAGGGCTCGGATGATAAGGATTTCCATTTTGCCCACAATTTAAAAGATACCGATAAATTTTGTGACAGATTTTCGTCCTGAATTGCTTTATCTCCACCCTTTTTAAGACAACTTAACGCGCTGTGCCATGTTGATGTTTCATCTGTTTATGTAGGACCCCTCAATGGGAAGGTTAGGAATTACCCTGCATTGTTTTCATTAGCCGTTTACCGTAACAAAGTTCTGTAGACAGGAGAATATAAAAAACGTATAAAACAGCAATTGTTGCGTTAGACGATTAAAATGTCTCTTATTTCACAGGAAAAATCTCACATGTTTCACTGTCAAGTTTATCACCTTATCAGGTTGTCAAAATAAATATGATGTCAGAGAAAAGATCTCAAATCTGTTTCCTTGTCTTTCTCCTTGACTTGTTGATCAAGGCCAACCACAACGAAAGAATTCAGATTGAAAATTTACAAAGGAAAGAAGATTTAGTCAGAATTGCAGTTTTTGCAGTATTCATTTATCTATGATATTCACAAGAACAATACCATGACATCGTAAGTTCTATTGTTTGAAAGGAAATTCATATTTCGTGTTACGATTTTGCCCAAATGTTGATAATGTTGATACACATTGTGTACTTCACAGGAATTGTTTCATGGGCATCAGCTTGGATCACTTTGGAAACGCACGGAACAAAAGAAAGAGCAGAAGAATTCCGAGTTGTGTTTTGATGTGTTCTTGTTACTAAATGTTGTCCTCTGGAAGAGAATTGTACCAGAGATTAGACTGTACATGGTTAGCTGATGTGAATTATAGCTTTGATACTAAAATTTTTACAGTGATACTAGTATTGCAATGTTGGTGTTAAAAACACACACTGAGCTTCCATTGCACACAAAAGTAATATAAAACCCTGACTTGAAGTAAATAATTATCGCATGTTTCATTTATATTTCAGTATTTGCAAAATGGAACCAGAGTTGGAAGATGCCATATACAGGAGGCTAGAAGGCTACCCGTACCACTGGCCTTTTCACCGGCAGAGAGAAGTGATTTCCCCGGCAGCCGCCACTACTCCTGGCGGAAGGAACAGGGGCGAATCGCCCATGACAGACAGCGAGGCCAGCCGCTCGTATCGTCAGGACCTACCGGTCACAGATCTTCCATGTCTCAGATACTATTCACCTCCCTATTCACACTCACCAGGCGTGCCTAGGCATTTAATGAAAGACAAGTCACCAGAAGATCAGAATGAAGAACTTGTGTGCAGAAGGTTCTCTCATCTGGCGTTACTGGATCCAGAGGTGTCGCCACCATCTCCCGTATCATGTGGTAGAAGCTGGAATTACCATCAGAGTAAACTAGCATCACCAACTGACGTTGCACCGACACAAGCAAGCAGAAATGCTTCTTCTTTGAACAAGGTGATGTCGCCAACAGAATCTCCACCAGAGGGAACTGACATCAAACCACATGTTCTGTGTCCGATTCCATTACATCCTTATGAACACGGTTAGTTTGCTTGTCACTGTATGTCGTGCTGAAATATTTGTAGTTTTGACTTTGCCCTTACGATGACCTTGACCATTGTCCCAGATGGATCTAGATTGAAATGTCAAATTCTCCATGCAAAAGCAAATATGCATCGGAAATAACAAAAGAATACTACGTTGTGTTATTTATGCACATACCAAAAAGTAAAGATTGACAATTTGGTTAAATAATGGACTTACTCAATATATTATTTCCCGTGTTTGCAGCACCAGGCAGTATCCAATACGGTACACCTCAAGGTTCTTACACCAACACAGAATTGGTGTACAGCAGAACGAATACCCCATCGGGCCCTCAATGGTCGATGACATCCCCTGATGTGCCCAGCATCAGTCCAGACAAACCGTTGTTAACAGCAAGGGGCTACCAGGCCAGTCCTGCAAGCCGCTGTAAGTATTCGTTAGGAACATCAACAAAACAATCACTGAATTGCCTGATCAAGGAAATACATGTTAGGGTAGGATGAAGTCCTAGTTTTCTCAAAAAAAAAAGTGTCACGGCGAAAAAACCACGTAATCCCAATGCAATTCGTGAACAATGAGAATTCATAACTTGTGTCGTTAATAAAGGCTTTTCAAAATTTATTTCACACAGGCGAATTTATGATATTCCCAGTGAAATAACCTCCAAATAATTAATAATCTCAAATGACCTATTTTAGTGATTGACCAAAATTGTGTCCTTTAAAAGTTATTTCGGTTTAAGATGTCTTGCCTGAAACTGAATTCAACAGCATGAAAAAATCTAGTGTTCTTTGGTCCATGGTGTTACTGTTTAGGATGTGATACCAAAGTGACATTCAAAGTATAACTGCATGTATTTAAACTATTTTTTCCAATGCCAGATCAGTGCATAAACGGCAACAGAAATGTCCTTGGACGGTATCTTTCTGCACAATGCACCTACTGTATGCAGAAGTTGGCATCAGTAGCTGTTACATATTGTTATGCCACGGATAATTTATGTAATGCACCCGGTCCTATTGCTACAAATTTACAAAAGAACATAACATTCCTCAATTGGATTTGCATTTTGACAAATTTAAATGCATGACAACAAAAATTATGTTTTGATTGCTCTGCATTTGGATTCTTCCAAAATCAAGATAAAAAACCTTCATTGATGGATCCATGGTTGGGAGGGTTCATTGGCGGATCTAGGGGGGGACGCAGGAGGCGCACGCCCCCCCCTCCATGGTCAAAATTTTCTTCATTTTCATGCAGTTTTTCTCGATTTTTGGGCGAAAATAGGTGAAAATTGGGTTGGCGTCCCCCCCTACGGGCCTGGATCCGCCAATGAGGGTTGGACGTTATGGCAACGTGCATGAAGTTGAATACTATTTTAGGTATTAAATTAGTAATACCATACTAAGCCACCGCAATTAGCAACATTCAGTGCACAGCTATGTCACTCAATGATTAATTTTAGCTTATTATCAATCAGACACAACATTATACAAGCTACTGGGTACACAGCCATTAATAACACTAATGTATCATTCAAAAACAAAACAGTAGCATTGACTGGGCATGGTACGGAATGTAATTAGAGTTAAGTCATTTGTTTTTGGAGCTAAAAAGGAAACACTGTATCAAATGCTTTAATGATATTCAAATTGTATTTTGTAGACCACACAGAAGTTCCACAGCCAGGGGAGCCAGACCAGAGGAAGAAATATGGAAAAAAGAAGTTCGATTTTTCCCGCCTCGCTCAGAGCGCGACGGAGGATGATGACGTCACTTCCAGGCGAGTCAAGGATGAAACCATGGGAACCACTGATGCTGTAGTTACAAGCCATGTTAATACTCACAATAATCTAAGGTATTCATTTCAAAATACTTCCTGATTAGGTTTCAATGTGATCTAAATATGACAAAAACATGTATAATTTTAATTGTATGACTTTGAGTAAATTCTTTTAATTGTATTCATGAATGTCAAAATGCTAGATAAAATTCGTGGATGATCTAATTTATCAACTTTCATGGCTCAGTGTTGTGTAAATATTATGGGCATTCACTTCCATTTTTATGTCCATTTTCCAACTTTGGCAATTCTTTTGCAGACATTATTCCTGGTTTCACCATGGTTACCAAGCAACAACGCGGGTGAAACTTCCCAGAGCGAATCGGAGGAAGAAGAAGGAATTCATCTGCCGCTTCTGTCACCGACATTTCACCAAGAGCTACAATCTACTGATCCACGAGAGAACCCATACCGATGAACGGTAAGCGAACAATAACACTCAGCATTGAAGGTTAATACATTTGGCCTTGTGTGTGGGGAGGGGGGAGAGGGGGGGGAATCGCCAAGCTCCTGACCAACTATGGACGCCGTTGTGGTCCCCCTAGCCAATTGAAACATCTGATCATCAGCTCCTGAACTTTCTATCAATTTGGAAACGTACAGAACAAAACGGAGAACGAAAGAATTCCACGCTGTGCTTTTGATGTGGTATTGTTTCAAAAGTGATAGGTAAAACTGCAATTTCGTGCCTTAGTTAATTAATTCAGTAGGGAACAAAGTGTACCGTGTATTTATTGCCCGTCAGGTGCTGCCACAGTTGTTGGGCGGCAAAAAACTCCTGTGCTTTACCACTTCATGTCAGCACGCCATCACATCATTTTAGACATAAAATCGCGCTTTGTTTGTCACACTTTATTCCCTACTGTTTTGCTGCCACATCTAATAAAGTTTAAGAATTTGTCCAATTCAACAAAATGATCAGAAGAAAAAATTTAATTTAATTGCCCTCATCTGATTAATTTCATTAAGAAACATATATACGTAACGTTAACGTCTGACGTTTTGTTTTCAGTCCGTTCCCATGTGATGTGTGCGGTAAAACGTTCAGACGAAGAGACCATCTACGAGATCACAAGTAAGTTATTCAGAGGTTTTAAGTTTCACGTTTTTCTCCGTCCTGTACGTGTACGTTAAAAACAGTGATGTTTAAAATAATAGTGGTGACATTTTTTTGCTAATTTTCATACCGCGCCTACATCGCCTCTGCATTTCTTACTATTATTTTTCACGGCATGGCGCAGGCGTTTACTCCGCTCTTGCACTCTCTACAGCTCAAATATTTTTTAATTTTTCATATTTAATTTCCATCGTCATTTCTTTCTAAATGCAAAAATTGCCGCCCCTAATACCGCGCCGAAAATCAGAAAGAAGCGTCATCAGTGTAATGTTACGAGAGTAAGTCAAATGAAAGCACTAGAATCTACCTTGACGGCAAACGTAACGTGCGAGTGAAGTGAAACGGTAATGAATGTATTTTGTTTAAAACAGAGATTTTTAAACCAGAGCAGAAAATTCCTGTTCATTTGTAACAATAGCTTCACGCTGTTAGTAATGACACAAGGTGAGATTCTTTATTTCCAAACGTTACAAGATCAATGGGATTTTTCTGAACTAATTAGGTTTACGTATAAAGTTAGGTCTATTTCAAATACCTACTTTTGGTTTAAAACTATGATGCAACACAATGAAGAAGAAAAGTGGCCTAATCTGTTGTGCGTGTATCACTGGTAGCTTTAGGTCTCTAATGCTACCATAATAAATGCTTTATAATAGTTTGATAAGTCTTTGGTTCGTGTTTCGGCTGTCGGTACCAGTTAGCTGATATAGTTATTATGTAGTCTGACCCGGCTAGAGGTGAATTCAGTTTGCATAACCCTTTCCTACTGTTTTATGGCGAATCACGTCAATCACCATGGTTATTCGATTAGTTGGTCTGTTTGTTTGTCTGCCTCAGTGGACAAAATTGGAAATTATTCATTGATTTGGAACAATGGGTATTCCTAGATTATTCTTACGAAAATTATGACACCAGTTGTAATTTAAATTTCCAAAATTAAATAAATTCAAGAATACGGTTGTCTAAAAAATTAGGAGCCACAAACCAGTGTTGGGTGAATTTTAAGCCTCGATTAAAATTGATAAATTGCATTTCACCAGTAGTGTCCAAAATACAAACATCGTATCAATTATGTACATAACGGTACCGTGTTAAAGTTCTGATATGATTTTTGTGTACTGATCGTCCAAGTCTGCCAATCCCAATGGAGCTACTGGACATTTGTTCCTTTGTGTACTACAATTAAAACACAACTTTTTAAACTAGCTGATGTGTCATTTGACGCGCGACCACCTCAGATTTATGTGTCTAGTGTTGATGAACCAAACCTGTGCGACTATAAATCTGATATGAATATCTGTAAATATGTAAACGAGACTTATTGGTGGCAGACAAAGCATTAGATAATTAGACACGGCACGTAAGATAAAACCCGGACACTTTATTGCTACTGTGCAGACAGCTCAAATTTCTACAAAAAAGGGAATTAAAATTAATTATGAAAAAAAACTTAGGTTCCAAGCGAGAATACAAATTTATGCCTGAAGATCAATAGTGAATTCAATGCCAATCAATACAATGAAATTCAGTTATGTCAAATGGCAAAAATAAAAGCTACGAAAGCCGGCCCGCACACACGCACACACACACGCACAGACACACATACACAATAAAAATCACAGATTTTCTGGCAAGTGCTGCCACGGTTGTGTGGCGGTAGAAAACACCTGTACTTTAGCATTACAGTTCAGCAAACCATACCACAGTTCCATTGTGTTTCTCAGCTGATATAGAAAGCTTGTAATTCTAAGAAAGTGTTTTGAGTGTCCTTATTCTCTGTCGTAAGTTTTTATTTGATTTTGTACTTACAGATACATCCACAATAAAGAGAAGCCGTTTAAGTGTCGGGATTGCGGTAAAGGGTTCTGTCAGGCGCGGACTCTCGCCGTACACAGGCTGCTGCACACCCAGGTACCGTACTACTCCTGACTGTAATGCATTGGTGGATCCAGCATTTCACGTACGAAGGGAGGATGTGGATTTTTTTTTTATTTTTGCGTAAAATCCTCCAAAAAAATATTAAAATAATGGAAATTTTGCGTCGTGGAAGGTAGGGGCGGTAGGTGCCCTTCTGTGGATCTACCAATGTAACACCTAGGACCATTCTTAGTGTTTTCCCTGTAAAAATTATATTGTTATATTAAAATGTGGAATTACTAGTTTACATGTAGTCAAAATTTCTTTATCTAATTTTCGGAGTTTCATTAAAAAAAATTACCAAACAAAAACATTCGTAATAGAAGAAAAACATTCTTAATAGAAGATAGGTAATTTGTAAAGATTTAAAAAAAATTAACTGAATTCACTTGCTTACAGGAATCTCAATACGGGTGTTCCACGTGCGGAAAAAAGTTCACCCAGCGTAGCAATCTGAAGACCCATCAGCTCACTCACACGAACATTAAACCTTACACTTGTGGGTTTTGCAGCAAAGAGTTCCGTCGAAACTGTGACCTCAGGAGGCACACCCTGACGCATACTGTGAAGTCCGCTGACAGATCTTCTCAAGTCAAATCAAAGGTTGGAGAACCAAGTGTTAATATGACGTCACCACAAATAATGACGTCATACACAGATCTTCGTGACGTCAGAAGTCCTGAGTTAAGAAAGTCACACTTGTCACAATTGACTGACCAGGATTCTTTCTTGGACCATTGTAACACGACACCAGGATACATACCATCATTCTACACTTCTACCCCATCACGTCACACTAATTCCCGTGGAATCCCTACGCCAACGCGAGATTTGGAGACGTCAACGGGAGACAGTTATGAGAGAATATCACTAAGTGGAGACAGTTCGCTTCTTTCTGGTGACGACACCATGTGTGATGAATACATCGATGTGGTATCAGGATAAAAACGGCTGAATTTCAAGAAAAATAACAAAAAGTTCTTAACTATGGAATTCGTTTTGTTCTTTCACATTTCTTTAAGGTGTACAGCTCGTGAAATTCCAATCAGTTTGGGAACGTCCATAACAAAAAGAAGAACAAAAGAATTTCATGTTGTGCTTTTGATGTGCTATATTGTTCCCAAACTGATAGTAATTTCCTCCTTTGCAAATGAGTTTGAAAAGAACAGGGTCCTAAATGAATAAGGTTCTCAGGACGCCTGGTTTATTGCCTGTCAGTTTTTGCCATAACCGTGTTTTGTGATGCATTCCTTCACAGAGTTCAGTCGTAAAATTACTAGACTAGAATTAGACTACTCAATTCATACTTCAGGTTCTGAGGACAGATGAATTGTACAAGAGATGTTGGTGATTGATGCAAATTACGTTCCCGTTATTTAAACTTTGTAGTCTGTTAGGGCAACAGATTTTTATTTCGAATTTCATTAACACCAGACAAAAATATTGTTATTGTCTTCAAAATTCAGCAGTTAAATTGACCGATTTCTTTAAAGTTACGGGGAATGTAATTGAAGAAAATGGCCTTGTGCAAATATGATATGTAAATGAATTTTGTGCACTGTTTAAACTTGAAAAGAAATAAATATTTTTATGCATGGTGTCTGAAAAGCCTGGTTTCAGGCAAAACTTATATATTCCAGAAGTCTTTATGCAATACTTAAAATAAATTACCTTTTCAACAAGAAATTATTTTCTCGTTATTTCTATCAAATTGTACTGTTCAGGAACCATATTCAGCAACATTTCTGGCAATACGTTTGAAAGATAGCAAGCGATATGAAGATATGAACCTCATGGTAAATCTTGTAAAATCATCCCAAATTTGATTTTTCTTTCCTTAAGACCAGTGCAGTCTTTCATCACATGCAAGATTGTAAGTGAAGATCTACCTTTTGCACTTTCAACCCACATTGCGTAAACAACACTGGTATTTGCACACAAAGGAAAACATGGACGGGGAGGAAGAAGAGGAAATAAACCAAGAAAGTGATCAATTAATTCCGAAAAATGCTCAGTACAAAACGTACAGTAGACGATGGTATATTTTGGCGCTATTTGCTATGTTTGGATTGCTACAGAATACCGTTTGGAACACTTTTGGGCCAGTTTTGAATTCGACAAGGAAAGCTTTCGGTTGGACTTTGGGTGATATAGCACTGATACCTAATATAGGAAATATTGCTTTGTTATTTACTGTGCCAATAGGGTCATCGTTCCTCAGCAAGTATGGTAAGTGTGGATAAAGCTTTACTGTACATGTTTATCACTGGCAGATCTTAGGGGGAACCCAGAGGCGCCCCCCGCCTTATGGACCAAATTATCACTATTTTCACTGAGTTTATGGTGATATTTACACAGAAATTAGAAATTAAGGTTCACCAAGATTGGCGCCGCTTGATCCACCAATTTTTATGTAGATTGAAAATTCATTCTGAATTAATTTAAATTGATTATGCATGGAGCAACTTGCATCGAGAGAGAAATTTTGTTTTGATTCGAAATTATAGACATTCTGTAGTCATCAGTTATAAAGAGAGTGTATCCTAATAAAGTTATGCTAAGCACGAGAAGAAAACAACCCTTGTTAAATTGCAAATCAGGGATTTCCCCATTCATTATTTTGACTATATTGTTGACTGGGAACTTTTTTATGCAAAACTTGTTCGCTAAAAAACTTTTGAACATTGTGTGACCTCAAGTGACAACAGTCACATGAGCGTTCCAGTTCATTAGGTGCAGCTGTTTTTATTGTTGTCACGTGATGAATATGTAGGGCATAAAATAGGGCAAGGAATTTGTGAGGAAATGAACCATAGTGTTTGTGATGGTGCCGCTGACAGTTAAAAAGAAAGATGAATACTTTCTTTTAAACTGTCGTGTATTTAGCCAACATTTCGATTGATAATAATAAATACGGAAGTCAAAATTATAACTTAAAGATTGTTATGCTACCTTTGTGTTACATTAATTGCATAAGGGTACTAACTTTACAATTCCTTTTCAAAATAAAAATAAGTGCAGCGTTAGAAAGGTTGGAATTTGTACGGTGAAAAAGACTATAGGATTTTATACTGTAATCTATGGGTGTGTAATTATGGATGTCAGGATCAGGATGGCCAGACATCCTCCTCAGCGTTGCAGCTATAAGTACGAACGTGCGGGTTTCCCACACACAAATCCGGAAATGTCCCTCAAAAATGACAGTAGAGGACACATGTCCCATCCATTTTGTATGTTCAACATTGTTTCAAAGGTCATGACTGATGACACTTCTGTTGACA
Organism: Haplosyllis anthogorgicola; assembly: GCA_038406195.1. NCBI lineage: Eukaryota > Metazoa > Annelida > Polychaeta > Phyllodocida > Syllidae > Haplosyllis > Haplosyllis anthogorgicola. Next base: position 6,285 of record JBCAUI010062662.1, on the reverse strand, counting down.
CTTCTGTTTTTCCAATCCCAAACTGGGATTTTTAATTTATTTAAAACGTCCCCCATAATTTATGTCCCCCAGATTTATAAAGTAGCGGCAACACTGCCTCCCTTTGGTTTACGAGCAGTAAAAAGGTCAAGTGACAAAGAAAAACTGTATTTTTACGCAGGTCTGAGAATCTCTTCGCTTACTGCCGTCGGGTTTATGGTCGTCGGAACTGTCGCAAGATGTGTCACTCAACATTCAACGATACTGCTGGGGTAAGTGTCTGTCTGTCTGTCTGCCTATCTCTGTCTGTCTGTCTGTCTTTCTGTGTCTGTCTGTCTGTCTGTCTCTCTCTCTCTCTCTCTCTCACACACACACACACACACGCACACACACACGCACACACACACATGCCAAGCCCTTTATTCCGACACTATTTTTTATTTTCTAGGTTGTGTTTACTGTCGGGGGTGCTCACAGGTTTTGCAGGGAATGCAAACTCTGGGTTTATCTCCCACCTTTCTTCAGTGTGGTTCCCAACTCACCAGAGATCAACGGCGACATCTGTCGTTGTTTTTGCTAACACTGCAGGAATGGCCGCCTCATTTATTTTAGGTAACATCTAATTAAATAGCGCTGCTGGTACAAAGGAATATCTTAAAATGTGTAGGTCATTGAATGAATAATATCATTTACTTTTGCCATTTTATTATTTTTCTTTTCATTTATTTTTTTAAACGGATTTTTACATTGAAACCACGAATTCTGTCCATTTATTACAAACCAGTTTTACTTATACATCGGCAGGGCCCCTGATAGTAGAAAGAAATGGTACGTACCCTGGCGGGAATGTACACCCTGGGAGTTCCGCGGATGAATTAAGAGACAACATCATGATGCTGTTGTATATTGGTGAGTATTTATTTTCTAGCTGTGCTATTGTAGTCATGCTAAGTTCTTCGTGACCTGATGTCTCTAACCGTGTAACAATGGTGTATTGGGTGTAACCTGTCATTTACGACCACCCTTTGGGACCACCCTTTTATGGTCGTAACTAACAGGTCATCTTAAAACACAGGTTGATTTGGATGGAAGTTAGAATTTTGGTTCTGTAATATCTTGTCACAAATGACAGGTGGTCGTAAAACTCGGTGGTTGTAAATGACAGGTTTCACTGTACCATGCAATGTTAAGTCAATGGGAATGGGGTTTACCAATGTAAAATCTTCCAAGATTTGGGCATACCCTGCAAGTACGGTAGACAAAGATCTCGGCAATTTTATTTCTCTTGTAATCATAGTTCAAAATTGTACCGTATTTTGAAATAACAGTGGATGAAATTTTTCACAAAAGTGTTAAAAAAGAAAATAAATAAACCAGTTATTTTCTCTTTTCAGAGGCTGGTTTGTGTGGACTGGTATTCCTGCTCATGTTGGTATATTTTCCGTCTTGTCCTCCAACTCCACCGAGCGCGTCAGCATCAACTGCCAGAGTCAACTTCCTTGCTGGGTTCACGGCCCTCTCCAGGTAAAACCAACTTGGATTATGTTACAGATCATGAAATTGCTATCGAAAGTTGATCTCCCCGCAAAAATTGAGTTGAATGAGCTCAGCATGAAACTTAATGTTGTGAGGCACTAAACTTTTGATAGTAATTTCATAATCTGGCACTGGCAGATTTTTCCGTAATCTGTAAAAATTGAAAGATAAAATAGAACTTTGGTCCTTTAAATGCTAAACAGTTTAACGTCATTTGCTTTGGAGTCATGACAACAAAAGTTATGTTGCTCTCTGAGTAACGCTTTAGTTTGTTTGTTGCTAGGAACGTGTCGTTCTGGTTTGTCGGCGCATCCTTCGCGCTGACGGCGACATTCTACAGCTGGGGGAACGTGTGGAACATGAACCTGGCGCGGCTCGGGCAGACGGAGAGAGAGGCCGGCTGGCTCGGCTTCTACACAACCATAGCGGGTGCTGTCGCCTGCGTGCTCATATCATTGTAAGTCTGGCTGTGCCTGTCTGGCATTCCTCTTGGTTTGTCTGTCTTACTGCATGAGGAAACAGATAATTCTTGCTTGTGCTGCCAGGACTGTCTGGTGGCAGAAAATTAAGTGTAACTTAGTGGAAAATTACCTTCTTTTCCGAGACAAAATTGGCCTATTGGACTAATTTAATCAGATGACCTTAGCGTTAAGGTTTTTGAGATACTGTGCCATGTCTGTCTGTCTATCTGCCCTCTTTCTCTTATTGCATGTTCTGCGCCTCATCTCTTTCTTTCTTCCCATGACATCTATAGTAGATTGGATATCAGATCGTTAAATTTATATCAATTTTATTTCAATAGAGTGTCAATAACCCAGCGTGAAGTTCAAATGAAATTCAATTGTTGGGGGACCTTAAACTTTTGATAGTTATTTAATGATCTGTTTATGCATTTTATTTAAATCCTACATTTCAGATTAACCGACAGGTTTTTACGATGGATGAAGTTCATACTACAGATGAATCTCGTAATCGCCTCATTGTTTATCACTGTCGCCGCACTTCAGTGTTTAGAAGTTTTACCCGCCCATAAAGGTGACTATCAGTTCAGTTTCGTTATTCTCCTTCTTATTCAAGGTACTATAATTACGAATGAATGTTGCTTTTCTGTGATACAAAATCTCACACATTCGTCACAATCTTTCTCCTCTGATGTACGCGTCTGGTAAAGCTCTATCTACCTTATTCTGTGATACAATATGTGTCTGCATTTACTGTCTTTAAGACCATAACAGCTGAAATCTGGGCATTGGTTAGCTTTAAAATTAAAGTTAATTTACGCTTGATACACTGCACATTTCAAGACACTTAAGCCGTATCAAAGACAGTTTACACCTTTTAACTTCCAAGCCAGGAACTCCCCTTAGAACTCACTCAACCTTGATGTCACCTATCCCTCAAGCATGCCATCACCTCTTGAGGATGAGATCAGTTGGCAACTAAATATTCCTTCACACACAATCCTATCCTCCAACATAAGACTGGTACTAAATTTACGCCTTGGTATTGTGAGGCTGGGATTTACTCAGACACTGCCTAATGTCTCTACCCTGTTCAGGAATAGAACCTGGGCCACCTACACAGCAGTGCTTCATGCTTACCACTACATTGCAGGGGCTCACTGCCAAATTACACTTCTGGGATTCATTCGTCCATCCAATTTAAACAGAATAACTTTGTACATTTTGTAGGATGTACATTACGTTTTATTTCAGTTGTTCTGTACGGGTCTGTGATCGTTTCGGGGACGTGTATTTACGCCTCCACGCCTCTGATGTACGAGCTGGGTAGTGAAGTGGCGTACCCTGTGCAGGAGGGTATCGTCGGCTTCACATTGGCCTTTTTAAATTGTTCTGTCGCCATTGTTTTCTTGTCTTTATTGGAAATTCCCGGGATTGGTAAGTTTTTCTGTCTTAAACTTTTTTTTGAATAAACAATTAAATTTAATATAATTGTAAGTTTATAACGTAACCAAAAACAGACGTTACAGTGAAACACGTCGAACATCATTAGTATTATAAACAAGGCATAACATCGAGAAATTACCGCATTCTAGCTAAACATGCAAGTTTATGTTAAATTACTTTAGTTTTGAGATATTTACATTTTGTAACAAAACAATTCTGACATTGTGATGAGCCATGCCCCTGAATTTAGACAATATATTTCAGTGGATTCACGCATGCTGTAATGCATTGCGACAAAGCTGATAATACCACGTTCTATCGCACTCAATGAGATGTTCACTTTGCCATGTAATTACTTGTATAAAATTCGTATTTGTTTACAGGTACGCAGTGGGTGTTGTACTGTGTGTGGATTTCCTTCGTTCTCTCAGCGCTGCTCATCATCTGGGTCCAACCGACGTACGGACGTCTTCAGGTCGACGTGACGTCAGAGTTTAGGTCAGACGTGACGTCATCTGTGAACTACAACACACACTCAGAACATTCTCCTCGACATGGACACCACATGGATAACGAGTGTTGAGCAGGATTCATGACGTTTTATGTTTTGAGATTTAGGTCATAGTTGGTATTTACATGAAATTAAAGATGAAAGATCCAGTCTAATAGGCTGGTTTTATGCGTGCAGGGTAATTTGCAATTGGGAACTGGAACAGTCCACAACCATTCTTTGTTATAGTGGTGGACCTGATGGGCACAACAGGTGGATCAAATGCGTAGGGGCTGGATGTTTACTGTGTAGTGACTTGGTCAGAAATGAATAAATTTGTCAGCAGAATTTGCCTTTTATAGGGAATCTATCTCCAGCTGACTGGTCACACAGTTAAAGTATTCAGACCTATTGTGAATGTGACACCTGTATTGTGACTAATTACAATCCACATTGTTTCAATGCTGTCAGCTGAACTGGTGTCAAGAAAGTTGACATTTCAAAATTAAAGATGGCTATGGCCCAAAATATTTCTCCTGACCAATGACAAGCCATCAGCATTGCTTCTTTCATTTCGGATATTCTGGTCCAAAACCAGAATAGGATTTTTATATACCCTGACACCAGTTCAGACAACAGTAAGAATTGTTAATTTAAAAATTGTAAATACATTGTTCATATTAGACTGTAAGTATGTTATGATTGGGTTTGAAAATATTTTAATGTAATGGGTTTTTTTTTCATATTTTACAATACTTTTGACATACAACATACCGTTTATCTTGAAAGGTCTAGTCCTTTTATGATACACATTATTTTATAATTACTTTTTACTGTGATACACTTGAAGGTAATAAAGGGTTTCATTGGATATAAAGAAGTGCATCGGTTTTGTGTCGTTTATATTGGAAAATACGGACTGTAAATTCATGAACTAACCGCGCGGTGAACAGTATTATAACACGCGGCTTTTGTTCTCTCTTAAAGCTGAAAGAAACTTTTATCAAATCAGAAACGAAACTGACAATGCACATGGCTCAGTATTGGTTTTTGGGGGATGAACATCTTCAATTTGCCAGTATTTTACCACCACCAAAGTGGTATTTGAGCAAATAAAATCAACATTCATTCCTTTTTCAGTGAAAAATAATGTGATATCAATTATGCAATACATTGCACAGATCATTTGTTTGCCACATGGGGTGGTTTAATATTTTTCCCAATACTTTGAGCAATTGTACTTGAATCCCAGCTTTAATAAATGGCTTCAGCGTGATGGTGTTTAGTTATTGCTCGGACGACAGATTTTTGATTGATGGATTCGGTTTATTACGTTTCTAACAATGTGTTTGTGTAACACTTTCTCATCGATCCTTCATCGTGAGCCAAATATATCAGCAAGTTCTAGTGAAGGAATGCTACACTCAATGGTTTCAGCTACCAACGTGGTAAGAATATAATGAATAGATCGTTATCATAAGAAATGTTTAAATTCGCGTGGTTTCTTGGCATATTAAAACATCTGAATGGGTTTATTTCTTATATAAATAAATATTTCTACTGGAAAGTAAGGTGTACAAAATGAGTTTGAAAAGAACAGGTTTCCTAAATTAATAAGGTTCTCAGGACACCTAGTTCATTGCCTATCAGTTTTTGAAATGCTAGCTTTTGTATTGCAGTTTTGCATTCCATCACAGAATTCAGTCGTAAAATTGCGATTACTAGATTAGAATTAGACTAATCAATTGACGCAAATTACGTTCCCATTATTTAAACTTCTTAGTCTGCCATGGCATGAGATTTTTTATTTTCGAATTTCATTAACACCAGACAAAATATCAAAATATTTCATAGCAATACAAATAGTGTTTCAGGAATAAAGTCATCCTTCCATCACAATGATGATATGTAGGATTTCCCAATAGTAAGCTAATGGATGTTTCTTTATCGGGTGTTAAAATGACTATGTTTGTTAACTATTTGATACTGTATTCATTGTTGTCTTCAAAATTCAGCAGTTAAATTGACCGATTTCTGCTAAAGTTACGGGGAATGTAATTGAAGTAAGTGGCCTTGTGCAGATATGATACTCATGATATGCTAATGAATTTTGTGCACTGTTTAAACTTGAAAAAGAAATAAATATTTTTATGCATGGTGCTTGAAAAGCCTGGTTTCAGGCAAAACTTATATATTCATATTGATACGGCTTCTATTATGAATTATTTGCGATAATTGGTGCATTGAATGGCTAGGATGTGCTTAGTGTTGACATTGCTGACAACTAGTGCATAAAAAGTTACCTGTCAATTGTTCCACAGTTAAATGGGGCAAAACCACTGATCATTGTTTCTAGGCTATGTGTAAAATTGA
>JBCAUI010062551.1:0-20260 GCA_038406195.1 Haplosyllis anthogorgicola | reverse complement strand
CACATAGTATGGATACTGATGCACTGATATCACTTATTTGAATCAATTGTAATCAAACATCATTTACGAACGTCATAGACGGGATGTACTCTCGATTCACATTGATTCATAATGATGTACATAATGAAATTTCATTGAATGCATTTTGAATTTAATGATATATTCGATAAAATAGTATGTACTATATCTTAAATATTGCTATGAAATGTACGCGGCTGTGAAAAACGGTTGTCTGCAAGAAGTAAGGATTGTAAAACAATTTTATCTGGCGTACACATCTCATCCATGGCGTCGTTTAATGTGGAGTGAAGTAAACGAAATAATACAGTCAGAAGGAAAATTGTTAAGACATTTAGAATTGTCGAAAACAGGAACGTACCAGCAATCATAAGATAATTGAAAAGATGGAATATCTTTCACTGGAAAGCGAAAAGGTGTATTGTTTGATGTGAATGGTTAAATGATACCACTTATTTCATTTTGTACCATCTTTAGTAAAACCCATTTTCGGACAAGCAAATACATTAAAAGTGTTATCAACATAAATGAAAGAACCAAGAAATTACAACAATGTATTTCATTATTTATTACATGATGCTTAACAAATGATTGTACAGCTATGAGTCCGTGACAGTCCTCAGGGAATAGATCTCGTCAATTATTTACAAGGCCACATCGTGGAAGACATATGGTTTCCTCAGTTTGTCTCTGTAATTGCATACCTTAGTGGACGAAGATTCGGATCTCCTCAACAATAGCTGCCATACATACAGTTGTAGTCTTTGCAGTAGTACAGTCTAGTATTGAACAATGTATGTTAAATGTAACTCAGAGGTTGAAATTCTTATCCGTTTTGGAACATAAGAACTTCAAAAGCACAGCTTGGAATTCTAATATTCTCTCTTTTGTTCCATACTTTTCGGGATGATGAGAGTTTCAGGAGATTTGGAAATGAGTAGAACCTCTGTGATTTTGGTTCAGTGCAGAACAATTTCCGCTATTGCTTAGTTATTTTAGGTACAACGTAGTGATTGTTTGATAGAGAAGCACAGCATAAAATTCCTTTATAAGATCTTTATTGTGTATAAAATTAAATCAAAACTTGAATCGGGTAAGGTCTTTATGGCCCACGTTCCAACCGAAAACGAAAGCATTCCTATCATTCAAAAAGATCTTTTTTATTAAGAGTGACTTAACCCCTTCCTTACTGGGCCACCCGCTGAGGTTGGTTAGATAAACATTGTATCGTCCTCAGACACATGGCTAATTTGCATATAACCTAGTTTACATTCCTTTATGGAATGAAACCAGTGTAACTCATAACAACATGTGTTATATGTGGCTGCTCATTGGGTTGACCCAACACATGTAGATGGCACCAGAGGTCATGTTTTTCATGTTCATTATAAATTCATGCTTTTTACTGAGGGGTGGGGGCCACATTTATCATCCATTGTGAGACAAACTATGAGCTCTGTTTCAATGGAGTAAGATGCATTCCATCAAGAACACATGTGTGAATATTAAACCACTTTAAATTTCCCAATTAATTAGTATTAGGCATGTCAATGACAGCATTAAAATTAAAATTTCAGGGTTTTTTTACCAAAAAATTGGCCAAAAGTTTACAGTAAATTGGCTGCCTGTTCAAATCATAACATGAATGGGGCCAACATTAAGTGTTGTATTTAAAGACCTTTCTATGTGTGTCAGTCTGATAGTGAAAGAAAAACTGCATAATAGTTAGTAAATTATTAATGGAAATGGCCAGATGCCCAGTAATGAAAGGGTTAACTAAGGGTGACTTAGTTTTCATTCATCATTATAAAAAGAAAAATTATTAACAGAACATGAAGAAAGTGACATCTTTTATGTCCTGTGATATACGTATGGTTGCAATTAGCACAATTTATAAGATGCATCCTTTCAAAGAGGAATGTCAAAGAGAGTAAGAAATGGATGCTGTTTTGGAATGACATTAAATACCAATACCACAAAATGTCAAAATATAATAATGTCGTTATGATTGAGAGAAGAGATCATTGCTATGAATTAAAGTAAAGAAAATTAAGGACTAGTCACCAACCAAACACAGGTCAGGAACTATGGTATTGATGTAGTAGGTGTTAAGGTAATTAAAGAACAATCTGAATAGTCTACATACATTATTTATCTCAGAATGTATTTCGTTGACTGCAGAGGGAGATCTTGACTGCCAACTTAGTCCTGTACCAATACGTGCAAAGTTAAGCTTTCAGTTGTTGAGCTAAATTTCATTTTGAGACAATGGAAATTACATTATGTGTTTTCACTCGAACAAAGTATTTATAGCCTATAAATTGTCAAAATGAATACACTGTGAGCAGATTTGTCTCTGACTTTTCTTTTTAATCGGTACAGATTCGCAGTTTACATTTAAGGTTGCTTGTACAACTTCACAGAATAAAAACACAAGATGATATTTTACTGGGTCTGGCGGAGAGTCAATTATATATCGACATTTTGAAAGGAAATATAACGACTGTTGTTTCAGACATGGTATTTCCTTCATGTTGTAGGCTCGAGTTAAAAGCCGCTGATATTCAGTTTTATAGTTTACAGTTCATCCTACGCTCTGAACATCGAACCTACACTTAAAGTGACTTACAGGAACTTCAATTAGATTTTGTCGGTTTCTTCCTTTGCGCGTTATTTACAATGCTTGGTTACAAACTACATCAAAATGTCAAACAAATGCATGACATTTGATATTGGAAATTTATAGGAAATTATACGATGTAACGATGCTAGTGATAAATCTAAAACAATTGTGATGAAACTTGATGGAAAGTGATACAATTTTAAAAATAAATTTGATTACATTGTTGTATTCACTAAACCGGTTGCCCCACTTCGCATCGAAATATTCGGACGAATTAATGTATGCACACATTCTGTAAACATAATTCAACACAAACACAATTGGACCTACCATTATGACAAAGTGTTCTTCTTCCTATTTTGTCAATCATTAAATTACTGACCGAACTTTGTAATTCTCAACATACAATGCATTATAAATGAGTACGTGTGCTATGTGTGTGAACAAACATGCTAAGGCTTTTCATGCCAAGAATCTAGTCTCCGCAGTGATCAATGTAGATCATACACGATTGATTATTGCCAATTTATTAAGTAAATCCTCTTTATATATTCATTAATTCATAAAAGGTTCTTCTAGTAAGGCTGTACATACTGTTGGCATATTACCTCATATCACGCCTCTTTGTTTGGACAATAAAATCATGCATAGATTTATAATAATTTTAACGTGTTTCCCATGTGCATGTCTTTAATATCCTTATTTGATGATTATGGCATCAAGGTATCACTTGCTTTCAAATGACTCAGCAGCTTACTTGGAACTCTTACAAACTGCTTGGCTGAACTATGTTCGACTATCACTACCTCCTTTCAACGACGACCATTCATCTGTCCTAAAATGTACAATTTATATAGTTTAGTTGGCGTTTTCATCAAAAATGTATGAAGCTTACTTTATTGTTTCCTACATGATTTTTAACAGGTGTAGTTATAATTAGATATGCTGACATTTCAAGGAGACCACGCCTCATCAATAATAGACGAAGTCAATAATTAAGTTAATAAGATCTGTTTAAACTGTGCAAGTGAAGTTACAGTTTCCTCTTCAAACTTGTGTAATTAGGCATTTGTTAAACTTATGGTGGAAACGTCAAAAATGTCGCTGACCTTTGCCGTCTAGATGTGTTACTATTTTTAAGATAGACTGAAGATACTTGGACCAGAAAAGACGGCTTTTTGTAGCATTTTGTGTCTTTATCGACTTAGAATTGACAAAGCACAGGAATTAAATCTTTTCAATGGCATATTTATGTGCATTATTTCTATTTGTCAATACTTACAATGCTAAAAGCCTTTGATTTACGGATCCTTGAGGATGATAAATTCAGGCATCAGTTAAGTGAAGAGATGCCATTTCCTCCCATTTGCCATTTCTCAGAGTTTGCGAGATAAGTGAAGTCTCGGACTCTCAGCTGTCATCCAGTAAGACAGTTCAGCTGTAGTTATATTTGTGCTTTTGTGGGATCAATGTCGAAAGATTCTTTGCCTTTATTTACTGAGTTTACTGTAGTTATCTGATTGCTATGGATTCGCAGACTCCGTTTGAGTTCTAAGCCTTTTGTTCTTGTGGTTTTGTCTTTATGGTATCTGTGCAACCACCGAACTCACTCTAGTAATACCCTGGTGGCCTTATGTTTCGAAAATGTTCCATCTCATTCCTTATGTACTGAAGAATCTCGTTGTCCTTCACAATTACATATACAGCGTTTCCACAGACTGATATAATACAATAGTTTGTGGGAAGGAAGTCTTCATCAACCAAACTATCGCAGATCATTCCGAACAGAATAAAATATTTGTATCGTGCATGACGAGTCCATTTGATGAATATTTTACATTGTCCTTTTTTTAAAGACATTATGACAAATTTTTCTGGCAATGTTTGCGGTTATTGAACGTACCGGTTCAGGGAATGCATTTTGTAATGTCAATAAAGAGACTTTGCTTAACTCTCTCTGTACACTGTGTAATCATATCGATATTGTTGTTATTTGTGTGTAAAGAGAAATCAATTCATAAGCAACCACCGTGAAAATACCCCGTTATTTGCAGGATGGCATCAATCAATGATGTATTTTATAAAATTAAACAAAACATTTAAGGTTACTATTTTGCTTGAACCGGGGACATTAATTGCTGAGAGAATGAAAAGCAGCACGGTATAAAATTCGTTGAGAAAAATATTCTTTCAGTCACTAGATCAATTTAACTAGATTCAATTTAATTCACTAAAAATGACACTGCTATTCAATCAATACACTAGAGCGCTGCCAGGCCAAACTGATTTATATTTTTGCCATTTTGATTATGTTTGATAACAATCCGAACTGAAGTATTCAAAGTATTCAAAGGATGACACTACTAGCAGAAAAATCTTATATTGTTCAAGCGATTTTCCCTTTGCTTTGAACTCTACTGTATGTATGTTAATACAGTCTGCTGGATTCCAAAAATTGCTTAAGTGGATAACAATCAATAGATATTTTGAATTCAGAAGGTACAGTCTTCACAGAATAGTATTTATTCTCTGTGTGATCAATTGTTTACATCCCTTGAAGTAGAGAAGATTCGGTGAGATTTACTGCACCCAAACAAGGGGAAAACTACAAGCCTATTTGTCTGAGGGTTTTGGTGTCTACAAATACACAAACTGCATGACTTTGGACTTTTGCATCCTTCAATATTTATACAAATTGCATCATTTACACAAAAATTAAATGTTTTATAATTTTTAGTATAGCAAATGTAGTTAGTTGTAAAAGTCTTCATTTTGTGTTTAAATTCAGAAGATGAACAGATATCATGTATGTACAACATATAACAACACATCAATACATGAGTGATGGGATGTTGTTGTATCGTTGCAATGGTCGGGTGCCAACAGAAGTAATCAATTTAAAAGCATTGGAACCAACACTGTGGGAAATGGGCAATGTGGTCTATTTGTATTTACATAGGTTTTTATTGAGCTTCGTCATGAACGCACTGGATTAAATATGAGGATATCATGTTCAAATGATTATGGCTGATCGAATGTAGTTCGATAGACGAGGCACTTGTTACCCTGTAACACTCCGTGTTTTTGTCGCAGTGTATTATTTTGTACCATGTTTACAGTCTGCTTCATTAGAATTATTTCACCTGTATTTGTTGCATACAGCCTAACTTAATGGCACCAGACCATTCATTATTCGGCAATAACGAGAACACAGTGCATAATGTCGCATTGGCAGTTGTCCATTTGAGGCGTGTTCGTGGTTACTACACAATTGGGCTCATCGCTTAGATTGGTAACGATGGACACAACAATGTTTCTTCTAATGACTAATAAAAGCTTGCTGTGCTGTTAGGTACGCAACCATTAGCAGACATAGGAAGAAATTGTCTTCCTTTACCTCCCTGAGAAAATAAAGCTTTTAATTTGGGTTCCCAGAGGAGTGATAGAATTAAGCAGCAATTGGCTGAAGAGCCGCCGCCACCTCTGTGATTCAATGCTCCTTAATTAAGTGCTACTCAGGCATCCAGCAATCGTTAACATTTTGATAAAACATACAAAATTGTTATCTGGTATGGTTTGAATGTAGATTACATATGAAATAATATAATTTAAGGAATAAATTTTATAGATCTATTTTCATTTGTTACACTTTCAAATTTCCATTTCGAACACAGTGATGCTTCGCGTAAGCTGATATTTGATATCAAGGATGAAGCTCAAAATATCAAATTTAAACTACGAGCTACCTTGTATATACTGTGGATCATTTACGAGAAATGAAATGAAACTGCTGTTGATTCTGTCATTTTTACGCGTCAATGCTCCTGAAATTTCTAACGCTTTCGAAATGTGCAGAAGAACGGGGAAAACAAAAAAAGGATTCCATGCCGTGTTCTTGATTTGCTATTGTTTCAAAGCTGATACGAATTTCATCCTCTGGCTTCAAATACTTTGTAGGGGTGGAATGTACAGATTCTACAAACGAAAAGCAAATCTTATAAAGGATATTTTACCATAGGGGAACACTTCTACACGGAACACTGTGACATGAAGTTTGTAATTGTCTCCCAGTACAGTCTTTGACCCACGATGTAATTTACTTAGAGACCTCACTTAATTATATTGCTCTTTGCCTTCAAGCATATCTTCTTGCATTGCAAAAGTTTTGCATTAAAGGAACAAGAAGAAATGTACTTTCTGTAACATTAAGTCCCAAAATTCAGGGTTTCCTATTTACACGGAGTGTTGCTATCTACACAAGACAATGCATGTACATTGTATCAATTGATATTTTCACCAGCGATCCTTTGATACAATTTCTCTCAAGGATTGGTATTGTCTTTACCCAAAAGCAATACATACTGTAGGCTGCATGAGAAGATGTCTGTATACTTAAAACGTTACATCTGGTAGACCCATTGTGCAATTCATAAATTCTTTAAAAAATCCCCAAAACTCTTAGTGTGGCGCCAAATATTTTTCAAATTTATCCACATATTGTGTGGTAATCAGACCAGAGCTGTTGCATTCATAAATCAATTCACGGAAAACATTGCTCTTAAATCTATTTAATCTTTATAGATTTCTCATGGAGTTCTCGATTGATTATTTTGTGACTCACATTGCATGGGGTAAAGATTGGCGACGACTTATAATTTTCATAGATTTTTTCAACCTCATTTATACACACATACAAACATTTCTAAATATTTTCCTTTTCACGGAGACTACATTTTACCTTATATTTATAACTATTGCTGATTCGCAGAAAGTGTCACATTCACATAAATTATACATTACATTCACATTGGGTGAAGAAAAAAGTCAATATCCGAATGATTGTCATATAAACATTACACTTTACCTTAAGCAGTTTGCGTGCGTGATAAGTGCTGTCAAATACAGACTGGCGGTGTTTTCATGAGGGAACAATGTCAATTAACAAGGAAAAACTATGTGTGTTGATAAATGAGTATGATCATATGATTGTTCGAATTTCACTACTTTCAATACAGAAAACAAGTTTCAAAGGTAGGGTTTGTTTAAAAGTAGAGAGGATACCTTCTAAATTGAACAGCTTGCAGTTTTGAACTTGAAAGGTGAACGACCGCTTACAGTCCATTTTTACTAGCGACAATAAGTGATTGGCATTTATTCTGATTCTGATCACCAGATCTAGGGTAACACAGATCAGTCATTTGACTTCGAAGAAGGTTAAAGGCAGAATTGTAAACCGTGAACATAATGGGCAGGCATTGCAGGTGTTACTTTCCAACTCTGCTTGTTACCCTGAGCACCTAGCGAACTGTGATAAATATAATAATCGGGTGTTGAATGTCAACAGGATGTCGTATTTGTGAAAATATTCCTTCCACAGCAGAAGAAAAGAAGTTAGTGGTGACAATAGCTGACAATAGTATGTTGGGCGTCTGAAAGACTTCATTCTTTTAGTATTATAAAATGTCGTCATTTGATTTGAATTTTCACAACCATAAATCTACAAATGATAGCACTTATATGAACACCATTCTTCTACTCCTTTCCTTCAATTTTCTTAGTTTTGAAGCCATTGCTTGTTGTAAACCACAATCTGCTTCAGATAAAGAGAGAGGATTTAAGGATAAACTTTACTAAGGGACCTTTAAGTAGCCACTGTGTCACAGCAGATTTCAAATCAAAGAAAAATCTGCAGATGTTTTAAAGTAGTATCAGCAGCAGGTGATGCATAAAGAGCCCGGTGGAGAAGGTCCTGTTTGACTAAGTGGTTCCGAACTCACATGCTTTTAATCCTAAGAGAATGTACTTCATGAATTATTCACATCGACTTCAATTAACTCAATACTGTCGGTATGGTTCATCTGTAGGTTCCACTAACATCTCTCTGGCGATAAACCAAACATGTTTTGAGGACAAAAAGGTTATCTATAAATAGGGAAGAAGTAGGGAAGAAGCCTTTTTTGTATGTCAGTAAATCTCAATGAATGTCTTGCAACCTAGAGAAACATTTGATTACATGCCAGATGTACAGTGTTTCGTTTGTAGGAGATAACATCTTTTTTACGTTGGTGGAAATAGGGCATTAGGGCATTTCTGCAGTACCAATACACGTCACATTGTCTTGGAATTCTTCTTTGGATGAGGTTGTAATATCCAACAATATTTTAGAAGTTAGAAGGTTTCAAATATTTACATATCTTCAAAAGAATCATGATCCCTGCATTTACCATGATTTTTTCTTACTAGCAAACAAAAACAAATTCCACCAGTTGTACTCTACTCACATGTAGTTTTACCATTAAATGAGTTACATATGACATTTAAGTTCCTCATTTGACTCAATACAATATGTTTAATATAATTTGCATTCATACATTCGATTTTATATTAAAATATTACGTGAAAAAGCCTCATCAATTACACTTGACTTCCATTTGGCTTAATTTGATTTAAAACAGCATTTGATTTGCTAATGAAAATCACTTTTGTGTGTGAGGACTGTCTGTTGGGAAATTTAACAATTTATTTCATACATGAACTAATTTTAAACAGAACTGTTTTATCTTATTCATATTCAGTTGAAAAGATGGCAATGCTCTGAAGTCTCTCGATAATTCATGTGCCGAAGATGTAATTTCAAAACTGCATCGTACCATCATTTTCTTACCATTGACTCCCATGATAACTAATGTTTCATCTTCTGTTCAACAATAATTATATTTGCTCACACTGGATCAATATGGCAATTCATTTTAAGCTATGTTATTTGCTTAATTCCATGACTGTTTTTGTCACAAAATAACTGGCCAGAAAGCTCATTTTGCCTTATCAAAAGATCATTTTAAGAAAGTTTTATAAATCTGTGCGTTTGAAAATGAAATACTTTCACGCTGTACACATAAAAAACACAGCTTAAAATTGTATTGTTTCAAAATAATAAATAGTTTATGCTATGGATTCTTTAGGAAAGGTTCGTTCTAGTCTACATGAAATCAAGAAATTCCTATTAAAAGTTTAGAGCCAAAATTTAAAAGCACAGCGTGGAATTCTTTTGTTTCCTCTTTTGTTCGGTACCCGTAACTTTTAATAGGAATTTCTTGATTTGACTGATGCAGGTAATTTTATTTCCGCCCGTAGTAGAGCCCGTATGCGAACACGCGCACCGGCTATACTGGGTTTAGTAATTTTTTAGATGTCAAATCCGATTTACGCCCGTAACCTGACCGAATTAAACATTTCATTTTATCTCAGTCCTATATCTACCAATTTATCAACTATTGATTCACTTATTACCTTGATGCCTGGTACATCTATTGATAAGTTGACAGGCTGTGTGATAATAATTGTTAAAATGACATCAAAATATTGATAACTGTTCGGATCCGTCTTAGATACAATTTGCATGTGACCAATGATCTGTGTTTGTTGCATGTCATGCATTGATACGAACAATAGTGTATGCTGGAGATATGTTGTGCTGGAATATCTTTAGACATTATCTCTCAAAGAAACGTAAAGCTTGTTAATCTGTATCATATCGAGAAGATAACAATCCATTATTTTGCGAAAAAATGACATTTCACTCATGAGATGGACAAGCTGCTTGAAGCGTCAATTTATACGAGACATCAATTTCCTTAATATCTCATGAAACAATTATTAAATATGACAAAAACTGAAAGAGGAAACATTTATGGGACACCGTCCTAATGTAGATTTATTACCCATGGTTAGACGATTACTTTAAATCAATTAAACACTCCACATAGTGTCGCCAAAAGCCTGTGTGGTAATCGAATGTTCAATTATTAAAGGTGAGGATAAAGGAAGAAAACTTTGTCATGATTTTTTAAGAGATTTAGACTTGAGATTTATCATTTTCCGACCAGGCAGAAAATGCTCAGTACACAATGGACAGTGGTTCCGTATTATATTGAGATTCCTTCCTTCACAAAGGACCGTTTTCAAAAGAGACACCTGCCATCGTTCATCTTTTACATAACCTATTTGCAGGTACTTAGACTTAGATCTAAATGTCTCGTCGAATACATTTTATATTTGAATTGCAATGTCACTATTTCCATGATTAGCAATGTTCCTAGAAATGTTTATTGACGTGAACTTCTCCAAGGTACATCTCCGAGTTAAACATCTTCCCCAAGTGCACAATTGCAACACGTAATTGACGTACAGATTAATATGGGATAAAGGAGGAAGAAGAGAAGTCCAAAACCTTCCGTAAGTTGGAAACCAAAGGAAAGCGAAATAAAAAAAACCCTCATTGATGAAGTAGATGTCAGAAGAATCGTGGTAAAGAGAAATCAAACCGAGTCTGTATCATGTAAGTCTGATTCTTGTATTTACTATGGAAGAAGAGGGTTGTTTCTCTTCCAATGCAACAAAACCTGATCCCTACTCGATAAATAAAAGACTCCTTTTTACTTCATGGAATGAAATGGCAATATCTATTCCGTTTTCATCTTGGCAGTGCAAAGAGCATATTAATGAATTCTCACATGCATTCATGCATTTAGCACAGGAATTTTTATCAGGTCTAGAATTAGAAACACCGAGAGTATTCGACAACTTTCGCTTTAGAATCTTTAATTGTTGCAACTTTTGTCTGGAGAAAATTTACTGTACATGAATAGAAACATTCCATGCCAAAATATATATCCCGAGGAAAATACAAAAATGTTTAGCGAGAAACAGTGACCTAATGAGGCATTGAGCCAGCACGGGATTTCAATATTCAAATCAAAACATTTCCTTCTTCAACGTAATGAAACCACCCAGTCTATTATGCATAGTGCGTCTGCTCTTCGCGACCATTAAGGTTTTCAGAGCTTTATATATTGATGAAAATAGGTTGAAACATTGGTCTTATCCAAACACAAAACAAAACATGATGCTCTGCAGACAAGGACTGCATGTCGGTCGTTGCCATTTTACAATACAATGGTCTATGAATTAATGATAAAAGGCTTCAGTACAGTTAGTTCAGTGGGTCTCTCACAGAGATACTTCGTTCAATCTGTTAAATTCTTTTACGTCGTAAGCAGTTTAGTTCTTTAACAAATAATGGTAAAACTTACCATTCATTTCTTTACAATGAGTTTACCTTAAACAATCGCATTTTGTGAACCATTCTGCGAACCTTTAATGAGAACCTATATCATGGCCAATCACGAGTTTTGCAGGTTGGGAGCAGAACATGAAGTTACCAACAATCATAAATCAATAAAGTTCCACTCTGTAAGAGTATTCGCCTCACTATCCCTGCACGAAATGCAATTGTTCTGGGACGTTAAAAAATTTATAGTAATTTCATGATCTGAAGTGATACAGAAATTGGAAACTATGTTTAAAACATATTCTCTTTCAACAGTGAGTTAGTGTGGATGATGCATTTTATGTTTGGATCTAGTCGCTAGAGTTCTAATTATGGCACAATATTCCTGCCAATGTTAATAATCACTGCTCTGAAAATATGCATCATAGACGTATTTACAATAAACGGATTAATATAATCATCCCAGCTCAGACACGGAAGCCCCGTAGGTGATTGGACGGACCATTTTCATGACGTAATATTACATTAATAAATGTCTGCACACACAAGCCAAGTTATAAATCCTTGCTCAGAAAAGATTTGGAAAAGAATTTTATGCCTATCAAATTCCTGCAGTGACTGGACATGTAAAAGTGGACACTTTCAGTTTTCAGCTTTCGGTTTGTAACTTTTGATGAAGTTGGGATCAGCTAAAATACATGCGTACTTAAAGAATAAGACAAAGGTAGTAAACTTTCAAGTGGAGGTAAAGACCGAGGGTTAAGAAGTTAATACCACATTAATCAATAGATACGTCCACAAAGGATTATTACAGTGGCGATCTATAACTACTATTGCCCGTGAGTTGAGCTCCCAGTTTCCTGTATGTGCTATTTCAGGCCCCCTATCTGTTAATAACAAACCTCACTGACGGTGATGCATTAGATAATTCTCTTTCGCATTGAACTATCGATATTACCTCCATTTAGTTAATGATCTATCTGCTGCCAAATCTATTTTACAAACTATCAGCATCTAATCAAGGAAGAATGATGTCGCAATGGCCTACGATAAAGGATCTGTTTTGCAGAATCATAAGACAATCTTTTCAATACGCAATAACATCAACACAGGTACAGAATAGACCACATTGTGATATTCAGGATGAAATGAAACACGATATTTTTGTAATATATTCTATTGTAGCAAGGCAAGCTGTATTGTGAAGTAATTCGAGCTCACTGTACAGCTCGAATAATAAAGCTTCTGCAAGCTTTACAAGAGAAACGAAAAGATTACATATATCCTTTAATAACAATAGGGTAAGTCAAAAAATGTACGTCAGGTCAAGGGAGACACTGCAATAGTAAAAGAAACACAGTTCTACTTATTTCGTGACTGAATTGCAAAGACTCTAATATTCTCCCTTTGAATTCTTGTTACGAGTCACTTACCATGGAAACCAGATATTTTTCATTCAAAAGGTGATTGTGGAGCCTAAAACCCGCAAATGTGGAGCTCAATAGTATTGATTTCTGGAATCATGTTGATCTATTCGGAATGAGGCTCTCTCTCATCTCGTACATTTATGTTATGTGGTGCAATGTGCTCTTGTACTATGGGGAACCGCCTAGACCGACTATCTGACTGCGGCTATGGTATTTTTTTTTATCAAGGCAGACGGTATACCATGTATTGCGATTATGTAATCGGCTACATTTCCATTCAATCCATCCATGCTAGTACCATACATCTTTGGAAGTAAGGGTTTTAAGTGTCAATTGGGCACAACCTACAAAACTTCAAATTAATTGATAACAGTTCCATACATGCTAGGGAACATTTTTTAGGTTACATCATCACATTAAAGAGACGGATTTATCCAAGCCTTATCCAAATATCTTTTTCTAATTAAGTTAAATTTACTCTAGACCACATGGTTTACACATTATTTACCCATAAAATATCAGAAATAAAAAGTATAAATCTGAAATCATTCTAAACACAATTTACTCACATATGGAATAAATTGAAACAAATGTAATAAATTTTACTCCATTTTTACGAAGATAAATGAAAGAGGGAACTTCTTAAAAAAGTCCAGACACCATATATTCATATATCCATATCCCTTTTTTTGTTTTTCCTGTGAATGTTTATTAACCGCAAACATTTTTGACATTGATACATTGAGGGGCTCCAGTGAGGGCGGTTGACTTTTTTGCCTTACTAGGGTGTCCCTCAGAATCGGCTAGAATTTTATCAAACTTTTAATTAAATGTGACTAATTCGGTGGTAAAGGTATCACTGCCATTAATCATCTCCCAAAACCTGTCAGGTCTGTGATGACTAAAATAAACTGAACAACTCGCAGGACATAAACTTTTATTGGAAAGGAAGAAAAACAGCCAAAAGACTAGAGTAGAACTTGTCCAGATAGCCGTGACTTTAAAAGTATGACGTCAATGAATATGGTATAGTGAATTCACACTATTGGGAAGGTGTTCAATAATATTGATTTTAACAATGGACTATGTTGTGTAAACTCACTACACTGGTGAATTGTAAAGTAGCCGGCTCTGCTCTTCAAAGGGTTAGTTCAGCCAGAGTTGAAGACCTCAAAAGCTGAGCACTGATCGAATAATAGGAGTTAGTGTCGCATAGTTATTTACAGATTTTAACAGCATCAACAGGAGAAGACACCATTAAGCCTTACTGGCTTGCGCTGCACAAGCCATTAGTCACTGGATACCCATAACCGAAATAATCTAATAAGTCTCTGACAGATCGTCTGGAGCATTTCGTAAAGAGTTATCGTCTATTACAGAGGTAATTTAGCAAAGATAATGAAGCGGGTCCAAGAGAGATTCTCGAAACACAAGGCCATTCTTAACACCCACTGAGCAGCAGATATTCACCTAAAATTATCTCTTTCCTTAGAGATTCTTAAATAAAACCACCGAAATTAACTTTTTAACGGTGATGATTATTTATATTCCTTTCATTATAAACAGTCCAAGACAACCAATTTTTGTAAGTAGCTTAAAATAGATTCATTAAAATGAGGCTCGCTGCCAGCTCTTACATTTATAGTACGACAGCCTTATTAGATTGCACGTGTTCAACATGCCAAGAAATTAATTTAGCAATCTCCTAGGTATGGACCTTCCAACTCATTGGTTTTGCCACGTTTATAAATGTCTATCTGGTTTGTTTGTTATTAAATAAATTTGAGATATTCCGTTTTTCGGAATTACAGGTTGTATGGCATGTAATTTGTTTTGAGATATTAATCTCAACTTACAATACTTACCGCTGTAAGTCCATACACAAGTACTTATTCCAGATATGCTTTAAGTCTAGACGTATGTAGATGTGTAACTTTATTTAACAGGACTAAGCAATTTAATCTGTCATCCCTAAAAGCCGAATACATCAAAGTTTGTAAGTTTTATAAACCAACCAACCAGATAGACAATTGTGGATATGAACGTGACAAATGTCGTTGTAAAATATTGTCATGTCCATTCATATTACTTAGCTTATGTTTAGGAAAATCCTATTTGTGGCAAATCTCGACAAAGCTTGGCTACTTCGTCAAAATAAAACCGTACATTACATCATTAGACACAGTCACACAGAACCAGTCTCCTGCGGAAGCTTCATCTCTATCGATTTTCGGATCTTCTTCATGTGGTTAAGAAGGGAATCCTTCCTCTGGCATTTCCATTTGTGTCACTTGTTACAATCACTCCTCAGTATGAACAAAGAGACATTGTCATTCAATTGGAATTGTAGATTTCGGTCTTTTTGCTGTCAAATCTAAAGTATTATGTTTATAAATAAGATTCTTCTTTGCAGTTCTATGGATACATTATGTATGCTTGTCTGTTCTTTAGTCTTGTTAAGGACGCGAGTTAGCGGTGTATGTATGTTTTGGTTTATCTAACTTGGCCTTTTCCTTGTACAGACTTTCTCTTTCTTTTCCATTTCAATGATAATTTTGGAAATGTATGTTACGTTGAGGTGGGGTCTGGTAGACTATATACATAGATCCAGCATTAAGAATTTGAATTTGGGCGAACTACCCATTATTTATGGGAAAAAGTACTTGGATGACAGTAGGTTCGCCCAATGGAATAAAAGATACTAAGTAAAAATCATTTTGGTGATTGAAAATTAGTACGTGGATAACAGCAGATTCGTTCAATGGCTGGTACGCCCAATGCAGATTCTACTGTACATGGCAGAACAGTTCGAGTAATGTCACTCTGTGACTTGATTTACTATTTAAATTAGGTCGCAATGACCACAAAATAGGAAAGCTGTAAACTGAATAATACAAGTTTATTTCAATGTGTACATTCGAAACATCTCAGAGGAGCAAGGAAATATGGAAAGTTTTCGATACAGAATCTTCATATTGAAACCGCGGATGTTATGAAATCAGCCTATATTATGAAATCAGCCTATGTACCATTTTGGGAATAGACTTTTGAATAGTAGCATGAGGGAGCCATTCAATATTATTGATCCTGGAGTTACTGTAGATGTTGTTAGCAGTGAACTGTTCCCCATCCCTTAGATTTATGTCTTGCATTACAATGTTGCTTGCACCCTGGAGAGTTAGCTTAACTGCATTACCGCCTTGTTGCTGGCTACTCCAGCACTGGCTTTTACACAACGGGCGTATCTTATTAGGTGTTGACATATATACATTGTGAAACAATTGTAGACTATTTAGTCTATGACCCTCTCTGACTGGATTCTCAAACCAATTGTTTATGTGGTAAAAATCAAACGATGTCTGTATATTGTACAGTCTAAAAAATAAAGCAGATATTTATGTTATCAGAATATGTGTCTCGTTGCCTTTCTCGCCTCACTGACTCCAACTAAAGCAAAAACATTCACGAAGCGATAGAGATTTCTTTTTGCGGCACAGTTCCTTCCTTAGGACATCAAGGATTTTCCATGTGACTTGATTCTAATGTTTAATCTGTCCACAAGGTAAATGGCATTCAATGTCTGTTCACGGTGGCCGGCAAATCACCTTTAAGTAAAATTAGCAAGGAGAGATAAGGGAGGGAGAATGGAAGCGATGCTGGTGAAATTGTAGCAGTATCATTTTGCATTGTAAAGCAATTTTATTGCAAAAAGCAAAACATTTTAATTGCATAATGTAAAGAAGATGATGATTGTCCTCTTTAATCTGTGAAGACAATTTCTAGTTGGGAGTTGAATGCGAAGGGAGATTTCGAAGTAGATAAAGTAGATTTTATGGTTTATCCCCGAAGTAAGCCACCAAAGAGATGTGAGCCAAAATCTGCGCAAGATTACTTTGATTTTGGCTTCCCTCGTCTCAAGTGAATCAATTATGTATAAAGCAGTAATCCCGGGTAAATTAGCTTTGTAAATAACTGTACACTGATGACCGAACACAATATGGAAAATTGTTGTTTACCTTTACCAAAGTTTCAATATTTTTGTTTTGCTGCGCATATAGTGTTACTTCGACGCTAAATGTGTTTCAGAAATGTGAAGCAAAGCAGTCACTTAAAGACGTATAGAAATAGCTTTCGCTGTATAAACTTTATTGCTTTCCTTGTGTCAACATCTATTTAATAAACTACAATAGGGATTGTTTCCTTTTCATTTTGCTTTAGATTACACTGCAGTCGTCAAATGACAACATCTTTCATTTCAAACATGGATTCTTCTTCTTGCTATTTCTATTCTTTTCATGAGCCTGGCCAATGAATATTTTTTAGGAAGTTTGTCTTTGAAAAGTTACCAACTTCTTTAAAATCCCAGTCACACAGCCAAGTCTTAACTGGGATTGTGCTACAGTAAGCAGCTACATTACATCATTAGGTACAGCTGTACAAGAAAACCTTTCCGGCTCTCTTCCTCATTCCATCGATTTTAGGGTCTTGTTCATCTAGTTAAGTGGAGAATCCTTCCGTTAGCATTTACATTTATGTCACTTGTTACAATCACACCTTGGTGCAGGAAATAGATTCATTCTTTGATACTGTGCATCCGGTAAATCCGGTACATCTTGTAACAAATCCGAATGCTAATAAGTTCATCTTAGACATTCCAGAACAAGACATACCTGTACGGTTTAGTGTCCAAACATTGACATGTTCTAAAATAGTAGTCTATGCCTGTATTGAAAAGAAACATTCAAAGAAACAATCTTCTGTAGGAATTCTTCTTTGAGAAAGTTTTTTTACTTTGACAACATGTAGCTTTAGTTATTCAGGCAAAGTTGTTATTTGAAACCTGCAAATCTCTTTTGACACATATTCAGTAAAGACCATACATAACCTAAAGCATCTCATATAAAAATAATATACTTATGTGCTCTGGAAAATCAAAACAAAGTTATTTATACAATGCAAGCATTTGAACCCGTAAATCTCTTTTGTCAGTTATTCGATAAAGGAAATACATCACTCAATCTGCCTTATGGAAATAAATCTGCGGAGAGCTTTGGCCTCCTCGCACAACTGAGATCAAATGAGATCGTCTTTCGGTTTCCATCAATAAAACATGTGACACCTCTCTGTGACATTGATCTTACTTCTTACAGTAAGGAGTCAGTTGTAATTTGTGACCTTGTATTGTTCCCTCTGTGCAAATGAATATTGTTCAGAAAAGTTTAATATTAAAGCGTACCATATATTCCATGATCACAGATATCTCCACTTGATGCGTTTTCTTATGTGACATACCTGACATATTTCAACAAATAACCTTCATTAGATGCCTGGCTCTGCTATCATGATACATTCTATGACACCTGCACTATGCAAAGGTTCACATATTGAATTTACACACGTTGAATTTATCTTGTGCAGATTGGCTTGTTTATATAAAGCCTGCTTTAAAAATCTGATCTGATATACTGACCTTCGATCTTCCTTATACTGTCTGTATTTATTTTAATTTGGATGGATTTATACTTCTGCTGTCGAAAGCATTAAAAGGGGATATCTTCCAGGCAAATCTAAGGGTATGAAATATTGCTATGACCTGTGACTGAGAAGGGACCCCAGTTGATTTGAGTTGATACCAATCGTGGAATGAGCTACTCGCTTTGGTTCAACGCATTTCATACAAACCATTCCATCCATAGACAACAATGTATACAAATGACTCCTGCCTCCAGTATTTATTCTCTGTATTTACCCAACCATTGCTCGCGTTAGAAATGTTATAGTAAAAAGTGACAGATAAATAAATAGAAATTTCCCACATGGGATATGAATTTCTACTCGAACAACCTGGCTTGTAAAAGCCATCACTCAATAGCCATAATTCTGATGGACCGTTCCTGTACCACAACTTTTTATCTCTATACTTAAAAGCCTTTTTCCTCTGGTTTTTACAGGCAATGGGTACATTGATGGAGAGGAAATAGACAGCTTTTTCAACGACCTGCTGGCGATGGGAATGAAAAACAGGGTAAGTTTGAGTTTGATTTTGCTCTGTACATATTTAACTAATCAATATCTCCTCCTGTTTTTTAAGCCTCGAATAATAAAATTAGTCTTGAATTGAAATGTTCTATTTTTTATCCCTTGAGCTAAGGAGATTTAGGTTTTGACGAATTGGCCGACCTCCACCCTTGAAAGTTTTAATCCTGTAAAGCGTATCTCTAGAACATGCTGCAAATATCCAACAGTCCATTGTTAACATATTGGCCAGTACAAATTTAAATAGTTTCAAATTTGAATGCCTCTCTATGAGCACATGGACGTGATAAATCTTTCTAGCATAAGGAATGTCGTTACAGATGCTATTAAAGACACTACAGTCAAAACAGGAATTGCAAAATTTAGGTTGCTCGCCTAAACAAGCAGCTGCATCATAAATCTCACAAGTCAATGTAACCATTTCATGCTCATTAGCTGCAAGTCCCATTATTTATCTGAAATTATTAGAAGGAAATGCCCTTTCATGTAAAGCAATTCAAACGGTGAGGTTATTCATGCCAAACCGGAAAAGTGGAGAATTTATTCCCCCGAGTACTGATCAATACCGTATTAATGTTACCAAATGTTTTAGCACAGTATGCTATTGCAGGTTTATTTGACATTGCTCACGGTATCTTCAGTCCGTAATGTTTTTATTTACATGCCTATGGCATGCTATTCACTCATTTAGATATCCCATGGCAAGTTGGTTGGTGGTTGCACCAAGATTCAACATGTTAAGTCTTTTCCAGCTTCTATGTGAACTATTTTTTAATTATGTAGGATGATCGATGATATATTGCAGTGCGGTACATATGTGTCATCTATCATTCTATATAGTCAAACTTTAGGCTAGATTTGAGGCCGAAATTTGTCATTTGTTATCCTCAGCTTATCATTCCCTCTGGGGTGTTACGAGGAATGATTGGGCAATAACGATTTTGTAGTAAAGTCCTACCTACCCCAAAACGCATATGGTACTCATTGTATTCGCGATACATCTGTCGCAAAGTGGCTTTTTACTTCAAATAGATAGTAACGGGTCATGTTCACAGTTTGTATTGGAATAACATGAGGGAATTGAAT